>MU228250.1:2699911-2732909 GCA_018584345.1 Thuja plicata | reverse complement strand
ATACATACATATATCTAGTGATGGTAAGGGGAACAGTAGTTTGTTTAAATATAGAACTTTTTATTCATCTTAAAAAATAGTTTTCACTTTTGTTTTCTTCTTAATGGTATATGTTACGACTCTATTATTTGTGTTGGCACCCTTCACATATAGAACTATTCACCTTTTTAACATGTTCTAGTGAGAAAGGTAAGAAACTTAACCGCCAGTTAGGAAATACATTTTGGCTTAACCTTGCAGTTAATTTGACTTAACCACCAGTCAACCAACACATTTTCATCCAACCTTACAGATAATTTAACATAGGTTACAAATAAAACATAAAAGGAAAATCCTAATTGAAACAGGAAAACCCTAATCAAAACTATCACATTATGAACATGTAAACACGTAATAGACCTCATTTTATGTTGCATTATGAACTCTTCCGGTGTGATTTTGAGACTACAGGTTGAGGAGAAATAAAGGAAGATGGAAAAGAAGGAATCGAGGCAAGAAAATGACATTGTGCATGGAGAAAAGGCACCTCATCTATAAATATCATGCATGGGCACATGTGCATGCACACACACACACACACATATATGTATGTATGTATGTATGTATACAAAGATACATAGTGTGTGTGTGTGTGTGTGTGTGTGTGTGTGTGTGTAATGCTAGTATGGGGAAAAGTAGTTTATTTAGATATGAATGTTTTTCATATTCATGTTAACAAATGGTTTGCACTTTTTTTTTGCTTCTTAATGATATATGCTAAGGCTCTAATTTTTGTGTTGGAACCTTTCACATACAGAACTATTGTCCTTTTACATCTACTAGAATGGTGCTCCTCCCATGGAACTACCAGATCCATATACATGTTCAAGAATGGGAACTTCCAGAAGAGAGATGGGTTACTACGAGCATGCTATAAGAGTGGTTTGAAACTAATTGCCACCATGTTGAACTCACAATTTATACTATGATTGGATGTTATGTTTTTCATGCACGGACTAGTTTTATATATCCCTTGCAGCTTGTATCAATTTTCCTGTCAAATTACATGCACTTTTTATAGTCCCATAGGTTTGTTGCATAGATTCTAGGGGATTATGTCAAGAAACAATACATGCCATGGGTACTCTAGATGAAGCTATCATGCAATACAATACTATAATGGAAAATTCCCTCTTGGTGACATTGTGCCACACAAGTTAGTTTGTACATATCCTTCTCTTAGACATGTGCTAAAACCATATATGGAGTATGTAGTACACATGGATAATCAAATTGTGGATAAGGTGGCGGCAAAGCTTGCAAAAGAAATGTCTACAAACATGTTGGAAAAACTAAATTAATGTTATAGGTCAATCATCTTCCTTCTACAACACAAATGACACCCATTTGATGTTAGGATTGAGGAACACTGAAAGGGGGGGTGAATCAGTGTTCTAAACCTTTTTACCTTATTAAACTAATTGCACAACCATAAACTAAGTATAACTGAAAGTATACAAAAGAAGCACAAACAAATCATGCACAACATTATGACACCATGATTTTTGTGTGGAAACCTGGTTAAGGGAAAAAACTAGGGTGGGGATGGAACCCACAAGTAATTACTTCTACAGAAATAATAACCTTGTTAAAGGTTTCAGTACATAAGGGTAATGCACATTTATTCAATCTTACAGTATAGAGCTCATTTCTCAAATTAAAACATATAAAGGCTCACTTCCATACAAAATGATTGAACTATAATCTAATAAAGTGAACTGAGAAGTAGCATCAACTATGCATGTATAGTTCTATGTAAGTACAAAACAAATATGCTTCATTTCCAATCGAACCTCTGATAATTGATCCTTCATACATAAAAAAATATATCCTTGCCTCGTTTAACCATCACTTTACCAATTCATCACAAAACTTGGTTTTATATACCACATATCTGAAATAGTATCTTCATTGGTCAACTTTCCAAAACATCAAGTGTACTGTGTGAAGTGTTGGCCAAATTCTCTATCAAAATGTTATGCTAACCTCAAAAAATATCATAGAACTCATCCACCATGTCAAATCTACCAAATTAAGCTGATAAATTGATCAAATAATTGATCTAATAGGATCTCTTAATGATTCATTGAACTATATCACTATTCTTTGTTAACAATCTAGAAACAACTACACAACGCATCAAAAATTAATTATTTAGTATCACCAATTTTTTTAAACTTAGAATAAGGTAGATTATACCTTACTAAAACTCCTCCTAGGTTCTCTAACCAAAACTTCATTATACCTGTTTGTACCGAACCATATACCAATCTATGTATCATGTGTCAGTTCTTCCATACTTAGCCAAATTTTCATTCTAACCTTTAATATCGCCACAATATGATGAGTGACATTTATAATCGTATATGGTTTCCATCAATGACAATATAAAAACTATCAAGAGAAGTATCTCTTGCCAACAATCTCCCCCTTTGGCATTGATGGCAACACTTAGTGAAAAATGACTAAGTGTCAAACCAAAATTGCCAAACTCCAAACTGCTCCTCAAAACAAAAGCCTCATACTCCCCCTGAGTTTAATATCTCTCTCCTTAGCTTATTTTTCACTCCTATCTCTTCCCCTTTAACATCACTAGAAAAGGTCAGGATAAAAACAAAAATTGACTATCAAAATCCTATACATCTATGGTATATACAAGTATGTTGAAATACTTACAACAGTTTAAAAATATCTGAGAAATTATTTCTTATAGCACCAAAATTTGAGTCCCAACTCTTCTTTATGCTCTCTACAATCTCAATCTATCCGCAAATTGCATAGGCCAACTTTTTTTCTTCAATAAGATCAGGTGTATCAGGATAAGTGTGGGCTTCCTCTGCCTCTCTTATACTATTGATTAGGATATCAAGTTTAGGTGTAATCTGATTCCTTAACTAGACAATTATCCATTTTATCCTCTCTTTATCTATCATTAAGGTTCTGATCTTATCGTCCAAAGCTATAACTTGAGATGCATGACTGGATGCCAAATTTGTCAAGGGATCATATGATCTAGATAATTTTGACAACTTATCCTTACTTTCCTTGATTATTTTCTTTGTGTCTACAACACCTTTATAATATTCTATACATTCTTTAAAAATTTTACCTTCTTCGGTTAGTGCATCCTTTAACCTCTAAATTGCAACTACCAATGATATTCTATCATTTGTAATCAGAATATTCAATTGATTAAACCTCCTAGCATCAAATTTTTTTCACCTTAAACAATGTTGACTTCTCTAATTTAAAGTCTCTATTCGCAGCATTCAAAAGGCCTTCAAAATGATTTGAAGATGAATAATTTTGATCATTAAAATAGGTTTCTATTATCTTTTTCAACACATCCAACGCAATTTCTAGAAGTTCATTATCCTTCATGTGCATCTTCAAGATTTTCTTCCTAGATTTGGCCTAGACTACCAAAGAAAGCCTCATCACTTGCACAGGACTCATTAAATTTAGTTGAATTAGACCTTGAATCAACTATATATCCTCCAAATCTATCCCTTCTTCATACATAAATTATTTCACTACCTTCACAATGTCACTTGCCTCCAATTTATGCTCAACCTTTGCATCTAAAGCTTTCTCCTTTGCCTTATTTGTTTGATCTGCAATCTCACCTTTTCATTTATCTTCCTTATGACTTATTTCTTTCTTTTTTCTTCTTTTAGGCTCAATGTCAGTGTAATCTACACATTTTTATTCTATATCACCTTTCTTACCTTCATCAACAATTTGGACATCATCATCAATGTTTTCTACAATTTCCTTCTCCTTATCTTCCATAACATAATCACCTTTAGATAAAGTCATTGGTATAACATTTGTTTCATCTTTTTCTTTAATAGATAAACTAAATGGTATGCATGATATGAATGTAGCAGTTGCATCATTAACATATCCATATATTTCTCACTATCATACACAATGATATCATCATGCATTCCTTTTTCAGCATTATACCATTTGTTCAATAAAAATTTCTTAAATACTTCTTCTGTATCTTTTACAACTTCATCCATTTTACCGATCATAAGTTTGTTGATTCATTTCTTGCTCAAGAATATTTTCCTAGCTTTGTCAAGAATTTTGTTTATCTCATCTCTTGTAATTATAGGACAGATCTTCATCAAAATTTTATCTTTAATCCTTTTGTCATCTTCTAGTGTTGTTAATCTCCTTCCCTCTATAATGTTATACAAATCATCAGGTATATCTCCCTTAATTTGTAATGAGGCTTTGTTGCATTTGTTCAGATAGAAAAAGAATCCTTCCTCAAGTGTTCTTTCTTTCTCATCATACTTATTGTAATACTTCTTCATTTGGACTAAAATACGATGTGTTGTCACCTTTTTAAGTACATCAATGGTAGTGTAATGTGCCACCACTTATAATAGTTTTAGGCTTCTTACTTGTTGGTTAAACTCATTATTTTCCTCTGACTACTCTTACAGCCACATCTCCCTCCTCCTTCAATTCTCTGATAGCATTATCTATATTTGTCTTATCACCTTTTCCATCTACCTTTGCTCCTTTGTACACTCTTTTGGCTTTATATGTTCCCTTCTTTCTTAAAGATTCAGGTTTATCCTTTAGTTTGGTTGATTTTTATTGAGTGACATTATGTGTGAGTGTCTCTTATGTAGATGATTTTCTTGTAGGGGTAGGCTTCTTCTCTACAGAGCTTGCCAAAGTTTTCACTGAACTTCTTGTCTGTCTAGAATTTCATGAAGATGCAATTGGAGTGGAATTACTAGGTGCATCAACATCAAAACCAATAGCAACTAGATCACTTTCCAATGTATCTTTGTTCCTCTTCATATTGTTTCCTTTCATCTAGCATTTTTCCCTTAGATGATCCCATTCAAATGGCTAAAATCTCAACTTCTTTCTTGATCCTTCTTTCCCTTCCATGCTTGTATAGTTTACTGTGAAATTTTCCACTCTTCTCTTCATAAGTTCCAATTCTTTCTTCATTTTCATCAACAAGTTCACTAAGAATTTTTGTGATATGAATTTCAACAACATTAGGATTCACTTCATATCCCATCGGTATAATCCAAGATTTTTTGCCACTACTACTTCCATCAAGTAGGAATCTATCTCCATCATAAAGAAAATATAGTCTTCATACTTTTCAACTATTTCTCTTGAAATTATGTATCTTTTATGCGTCTCCTCCTAAAAATATTTAAAGTATCCCCATATTGTACTCCTTAATGATTGCCTATCTTTCATAAGATAGTAGTCTCTGATTTGAATTGCCACTAGTACTCCTTTCTTCCATGTGATATGTCCAATTTGAGGAAATAAATTCATCAAGTAAAAGAAAATATGTATAATTAGTGAACCATACTTGAATATTTGCTTCTTATCCTTCTTAATTTTAGCCAAATCTCTAATATTTGTATCCTCAAAGCCTCATAGATATCAAATTTAGCATTTTCTTTCACAATTTTATAAGCAGTGTGAATGATAGTACTTGAGATTGAATTTTCCATGTTGGAGTGGTATACCTTGTATCCCAAAATCATTGTTGTGAATATAATGCAGTCAAGACCAGAGAGATCTCAAAAGAGATGTCTAGACATGTAGCCAACAATAAGAACAATAATGGAAACCACAACACAACAAAATATAAGAATGTTAATTCATTATTTATCATAAATTCAATTACATGAAACATGTCGAGCTATAATGCCTTCTCAGTTATGGACACATAGATCAGAAAATACACTAAGATCTATCATCGAGATCTTCTGCAAGCTTCAGATCACCCCCTTAATTATCCCAGACCTATAATAGACAGTAATCTGGCAGGAAAACTCAAGACATATCTAAACTTGTGTTGGAAAGCCACCAAGAAATCCTCTTGTTTCCTAAGCCAACAAGCTACTAGCCCTCCAAGGTATCCTTCACCTAGTTCAGATTTGCAGACCTTTACAACAACTCTTCCACTACTTCCCTTCTCTTCTTTCTTTTTTGTCCCCTCTACTCTACCCAGCCTCTCTTTTTATAGAAATACAGCCACAAGTTGGCTTTACAGTTAAATAAATCAACAAATCATAAGTTGGCATCAAGAACAGAACACCCAATATGTTCTTCATCATTCAGCTTCCAACAACCATTAAATTTGAATAGGAGAGTGAACCAAATTAGATTTAGGTCCTCACGCATCCAACAGTCAATCCAAAACTTGAGGAATGCAACCCTAAATTAAATGCACTAGTTGATCAGCCCAAATAATCAGAAAAACCTTGTTCCTGATCAAGAACACCAAGACCAAGCCACTTAGTGAGAGGCACAACCGAGTCAAACACCACTAAATAGATATCGTCGAGCACATCATCATCAAGCACCACAAATCCCATTCATCAAGTTTGTCGATGAAGCAACACATCTTCCAGCTGAGAACTAGCACCAAATGACTGAAAAATGCAGGTCTCCAACTGAGCTTGCTACCAAAAACATACACCTAACCAAAATATATGTTTGGTGATACAGGATTTCCAACTACCCCAGGATGCTCCTGCATCAAACACCCCATGTGAGAAAAGATGTTCTCAGCATCTCGATAAACATCTGTTGGGATTCAACACATAGATCCAAAACTAGTTCTTGGTATACATATCCTCTGAGTTCTCAAATGATACACCCATGCCTTGGTTCTTCTTCTTCTTCCTCTTACCACTAGCACTCTCTGATGTTCCTTCACACCTATAAACCTAAATGTCTGCACCAACCTTTTTCATTATCTCAGATCTCCTTCCAAAGCTCAAGTTCCTCCTTCCTTTGTCTTCATCCTTAAAAGGAATCAAATTAAACTTATGTCCATCTTTTAGGATAGTAAATAAATTCCTCTTATAGTCATGAATAGCCTCCCTATCATACTGCTAAGGTCTCCCAAGTAAAACATAACAAGAACTCATTTCCACAATGTCACATAATACTTCATCCTTATAAGAACCAATGTGAAAACTTACCATGCACTGTTCCTTCACTTCTACTACATGATCTTCTTAAAACTAACTTATGCTATAAGGAAAAGGATGTTTCAACCTCCTCAAACTAAGCTTATGAACCATCTCCTTAGAAACCAAGTTATCCTCCATCAACATCATCTTACAACATTTATCACTAGACTTACACACAGTCCTAAACAAGTTCTTCCTCTGACAAGAATCAGCTTGTTTTGCGGGTAGCAATGTTCTCCTAAGAAAAAGACTCACACCTTTCACCTCAGGTTCATTCTCTTCAACTTCATTCACTATAGCATTTCAATGACTACCGACCTTCTTATTTGCATGGGTACATTCAAATTATCGATGTCCTTCTTCTCCATAATTATAACAAGTACCTATGAATACACCTATACCTTCCTTTCTCCTTGATTCAATAGGTTTCAGTTGCTCCTCAACTCTCGGTTAATCTTTATCGACTACTCTTGCTTCTCTTTCCCTTGGGAATTACCATGATGTCTTCTCTTCAACTTAGCTTCTGCCTTCAGGGCATACTGATAAGCATCCTCAATTGAATCAATCTTCAACATACCAATCTCATCCTGGATATTGAACCTCAGACCATTAATATACCTCGCCACCTTTTCCTTAGAAATTTCTCTGTGCCCAGACCGAAATTCAATTTATAGAACTCCTCGGTATAGTCTTCCATAGTCATTTCTTGTTGCTTTAGATTTTGTAACTTCTTAAACAACTCAAGTTCATAGTCGGCGGGAATGAAGTTTGCTTTAATTTTTTCCAGCGTCAACCTCCACTGATTGATCTTCATCTCACCTTCTTCTTCTCTATCTCTACGTAATTCTTTCCACCAAAGGGCAACATGTCCCTTTAACTTAGTGTAGACACCCAAAAATGGACAGGCTTGCGACTTGACAATAAAAACACTAATTTTCATCTATTAATTAATGGTTTTTTAATCATTAATTAATCATATATTTTTTTCTAAATTCATTCCCCAAATCATCTAATCTGATTCCTAAAAGTAATTAAATAATTAATTTTATTTAATTAATTAACCTTAATTGATTAATTACCATTAATTAATTAATTAAATTAAATTTCCTATATTTTAAATTCAAATATTTAAACTTACTAATTAAATCCTTCCAATTAAATTAATTTAATTTCATCAAATAAAGTAATTCTAAATCAAAAAGAATTCAATTATCTCACATGTTGAAAACATTAATTAAATAAATGAATTAAATATTCATTTATCTTCAAAGAGATAACTCCAATCAGATCACATGGGTTACTCCACCCATCTCTCTAGTTCACATGGGTAACTCCACCCACCTCTTCAGTTCTATAAGGTAACTCACAATTAGCTCTTCAGTCAACCAAACTCTATCTCCTCTTTACCAATTGAAGAGGTGGAGTTTACTAATGGCTTCTCTAGTTCCATTTGATCTCAACCATTCATCTCCCTATCTCTGGGATTGATCTCAACCTTTCATTTCATCCTCAATTCCTTTATAATAAACCCTTCATAGCCATTTGAAGCATCCAAGATTTCAAGCTCTCGTGCGCCATTACTATGTCAGTTTGGTTCTAGCATTCAAGCCATCTTGCGATCACACACACATTTCAAGTACCAAATTATCGACGCTTCTCAAGTCATAGATGCTTCCCACACCAATATTGAGCATCAAAAATAGTGTTTCGAAAAGAGAGACAATAGAAGCTTCAAGCACTTTGGGGTTTGCATTCATTTGTTTTCCTTTCATTGCTTATACATTTTATTGGTTACGTTTTGAGTTATTCATTTTAGTAGTTATTGGGTATTGGATTTATATTATTGTAAAATCGTTACTACTAACCCCCGCCTTTGGAAAGATTGGGAACCACAAATCATGAAAGGAGAGGCGTACATTTTGGTGAACCCGACGTAATCACTTCCACAAAATCCCAAAGAGCTCTGTACGAGGTACATGAAGGAATTTGTGGAACCCACAAAGGTGGAAACAGCTTAGCTAAGAAAATCATCTGCATGGGATACTACTAGCCCATAGTAGAGATAGATGCACACAAACATGTACAAAGGTGTAGGCAATGTTAGATTCATGGAGACCTCATCCATGCACCAGCCCAAGAACTAAATCCTATCACATCACCATTGCCATTTTCTATGTGGGGATTTGACCTAGTGGGAAAAATTACACCTTCTTCAGAAAATGGACACAAATACATCATAGTAGAAATAGAGTACTTCACTAAGTGGGTGGAAGCAATTCCCCTCACTTACATTACCGAAAAGTAGATATCAATGTTCATACTTAACCACATCATCTGTCAATACGGGATCCCTCAAACTATTCTGACAAATCATGGTATGCCTTTCCAAAGCAAAGATGTCAAAGAGCTATGTGAACAGTTCCATATAAAAAAAGGGTTCTCTTCATTTTATTATCCTCAAGGAAATGGCCAAGCCGAAGCTACAAAAAAAACAATTTTGAAAATCTTGAAGAAAATAGTAAATGAATCAGGATGAGACTGGCATTTATATCTTAGTCTCGCATTATGGGCATACAAAACTAGCATGAGAACACCTACAGGAGCCACTAATTTCTCCCTAGTCTATGGATCAAAGGCGGTTCTAACCCTCAAAGTGGAAATCCCATCCCTAAGGATATCATTGAAGAACCTAATTACAGATGAAGACTACAGAGTAGCAAGGCTCGGTGAACTGGAGTTACTAGATGAAAGAAGACAACATGCCTTCAACCACTTACAAGGCTATCAGAATCACCTTAGAAGGAACTATCATAAGAAGGTGAGGTCATGAAAATTTTAGGTAGGAGACCTTGTCCTCATGGAAAATCAAAAGAACCAAGCAGAAAGAGTAAAACCAGGAAAGTTCGAGCCTAACTGGCTAGGACCATTTCTCATTATCAGCTCTACCCATAGTGGGGCGTACCAACTGGTGACACCAAAAGAAGATCAACTCCCTAGATACATCAATATCATGCACCTCAAGAGGTTCTACACTTGAGGTCTCAAAGGTTAAGGCACCTATCTACCTATCTAGAAAATACCAAAAAAATAAAAAAATACAAAAGGTTACCTAGGTTAAAACTTGGCAAACAGGCACCTTGGCGACACCAAAAAAATCAAATAAGAAAAAAAGTAAAGAGAAACAAAATTTCTCTCTCAGTGAAAACCTAGAAAACATACGCTATTGAGTAGGTACCTTGATGAAAACCTAGAAAATAGGTGCCAAGTGTTCAAATCTAGCTTCACCGTTAATGAACTCCAAGATCAAAAGCTTGAGCACACTTCAAATGCAAGACTAACTACCCAAGCTATATCCAAAATCACAAACCCCTCTAAGCACCAAACACTTATCCATGGTTATTACTATTCCACCAGACTAGGGGGTGATTCTAAATACCCTAAAAAATCCCTAAAATTTGGAATACTCATCAAAAAATCCTAAAAAGATCAAAATGTTTTGAAAAAATCAATCTTCATCAAAAACATTCAAAAATTGTAAAAATCCAAAGCAATAAAACCAACTCAGTTATCAAGAGAGAAAAGGGTGATCACGCCCAGTCAATCAATGTCACAATCATGAGCTTTGCGAATCAGCATGGGGCTCATATGACACAGCTTTATCAATCTATCAAAACTATCAACAAGAAACTGGCGACCAAGCTAATCTATCAAATGTCACAATCATGAGCTTTGTGAATAAGCATTGGGCCCATCTGACATAGCCTAATCATCCATCCAAATAGATCAAATCAATCAAATCCTATCAATCATCTTACACAGTGGTGGATACACTCAAAACCAAACAGGTCAGTCTTATATAATTCATCTATTACTGAAACCAGACACACTCAATCAATCAAGCCAGTCAAGCCTATCAAAAGAGTAGATCCAATCAAGAGAATCCAACTAAATCAAGGAACCATCCAAAAAATTTTACTAGGTCACTCAGTTAGTCAGATGTCAATCTATATTTCACAGTTATGTTCTTACGCTACTCCAGGATCCACCATGTGAGCAGAGTAGCTATGATAGATCATGACTTATTTTCTGTGATTGTTGTCTATTGAATGTTCACTTCGATCTCATGGCAATGATGATTTAGGATAAATGCAGTAGGCGATGTCACTTATCTGGCAGCTGCGTAGTTCCACGATCTGAGCTTAACCCTGAGAAAGAATTGGACATTCCTTCTCTTTTATTTTCTTATTTAGTTTATAGAATCAAGAGCTCGCAATGCTATCTAGATGGACTCTAGGTACATTGGAGTGCTATCTTGGTTTCTATGGTATTTTCTTTTTTTGCACTCAAGAGCTCACGATTCTATCCAGATGGACTCTAGGGGCATAGGAGTTCTATCTTGTTTGCTTTGGTCTTTTTTCTTTACTGAATCAAGAGCTCACGGTGTTATCCTGATGGACTCTGGGTGAATAGGAGTTCTATCTTGGTTTCCTTTTTTCAGTTAATTTAGAGGACAAAGAGGTATCTAGATGGTTAATATCTGGGTGCTTTTGGCTCTCTTTCTTTTCAAATAGGGAACATAGCTGGACCCAGATGGTCAATATTTGGGTGCACTAAGTTCTCTTTCTATTCAATCTCTCTACTCCTTCCTCTTATCAAGAGGTCATGGTGGTATGCAGATGGTATGTGATCTGGATGCGTTGGATGCTCTTTGGAATTTTAAAAAATAAAAAAGATGCAATGATGACAAATATTGGAAACAAGGGCAGCGACTTGAGACACTCATCCTTTCTATCAATTCATATCTATCAAAAAAAGCAAAAAATCATTTCTATCATTCCATATCTATTAGATCAATCCCAGAGAACATCTATCCAAACTAACTTCCTTCTAAATAACACATGCATTAATCAAATATTTTGTGCATAATAGACTGCATCCATTCCATTTAAGTTCATCAAAAAAACATAGCAGCTACATACATGGTAAATCATAAATCACATGCATCCATAAGCATCTCATATAAACATGCATTTCATTTCTACCATCCTGCATAAACATGTCAATGTCATAGGAAAAGTAAATCATCCATCTACTAGTCTACATAATAGAATCATATTGCATATAAATTTTCATCACTTAAACCAAATCATGTAGAATCATACATATAGCAAGTAAACCAATGCACATTATATCAAATCACTAGCTGCATCTCATATAAATCAAAATATCTAAGTACAATGAACAGGTGCAAGTCTAAACAAAGGAAGGTAATCAACATATATATCAATAAATATCAGTGTGTCAGGATACAAAAATGGATAAGACTCAGAGTATATCAAATGAGCATCACTACAAAAATCAACAAGTGCTACCCCCACCCTCGCTGCCAGGTGGACGAGGGGGTGGCATATTAGTAGCAGGTCTCTGTGATGAACTAGGAGCACCAACACCACTACTCTGTGATCTCTAATCCCTAATGGATCTCTGAGAAGCTGTATAATTGGGAACTCTCTACTTGGAAGGAACTACACCCTCATAGTGGCACCTCCAGTACTCAATCTCCCTTTGGGCTTCACACCCTAATCTATAACATATGTCCAATACATCCCATTAGGATGCATCCTGTACACTGTCAATAAAATAATGAACCTTAGCTTGAGCTTGTTGCTCTCTAGCCTCAGCTGCTGCAACTCTAGGCTCTGCCACACCTATCCTAGCCTCAGCAGCTATCACTCTAGCCTCCAAAGCAGTGGCACATGCATCAGAGGAGGCAAGTCTAGCCTATAAATCCAAAATCTATTGTGTAAGTCTCTTTATATTGGAAGGATCTATGTCCATCCCTCTCATGGCCACATCCATATCACCCTCCTCTGGTCTAAAAACCAATCCCTCATCTCCCCTCTCACTCACCACCCAAGAATCACTCTCCAAACTCTCCCCAGTACTTCTACTTGTACTACCATTACCAGCACATGAGCTCATGCCTGCACTCTCAACATCCAAGGCCTCAATATCTATATCCCCTATCTCAATATCTACATCCTCTACAACCACCCTCTCCTCCACCCTCGGAGCCAACACAGTACCAGTATGCCGATGTACTCTCCACACTAACTAAGGTGCCTCCTCCTACATTGCCTCCTCATCCTCCAAGACAACACTCAACCCAACTCTCTAAGTACTAGTCCCACCACCACTATGCCCACCCCTCATCCAAACTCCACCACCAGCACCCCCAGGACTAGGATCATCTCCCCCATCATCTCCCTTCCCCCTTCCTCCATATCTACCTCCGTCTTGTCCTCCATCTTGACCACCAACCCTACCTCCATCCTAGCCTCCAACCCTACCTCTGTCATGGCTACCATCCCTCCCTCCATCATGACCTCCCTTGCATCATCATACCTGACAGTGCCTCCTCATGAGAGTCCTAGCAATAGGACACAAGACATCTGTAAGTGCAACTGGCCGGGTTTGTGCCCAATGAGCATCATACCTAGGTGTAGTGCCTTCAAAATATCAAATTCAATATCAGTACCATATCAGATAAGAAACAAGTATCATAAGCCAGATAAACTAAAAGTGCAGTAAGGAACTGAACACTAATGCATAGAACACCCATACCTGCATCTACAGTAGTTGATTGCCAGGTCCACATCATAGGAAGTAGGCCTACAAACTTAGTCTGCGCAGCGTCTAATGAAATGACACCACCCTAGACTGTAGCATCCCTTGACCTACGAGAAAAATAGGCATATGTGTCAGACACATCTTGCTGCTCTCTGAACTGTCACAACACCATGTCAATGTTGTGGAAATCGATCATATGAACATGGTCAGTGAAACGACCAATCAGGTATCTCCATTGGCGGAAAAAGGAAGATGGATATCCTCTCCATCCCACACAAGGCACTCTCTATATGGTCTCCAAATGAAATAGGGCATCATGTCTAACTACTGATGCCAATACAAAAGATGACCCATGTGGGTCTGGATAATGGCTTCATCATACATGAAAACATATGGCCTATTTGTAGGCAGATCATCTGTACCGACAGGATGGCATATAGCAATGTGCTCCCACGCCCATATCTGCAAGAGGGTAGCACCAAAACCAAGCAACTTACCATTAAGGAAATCCATGTAAAACATATGAAAGTGCATATGCACCAGCATACATGGCCCCCATACATAAACAGTATGATCTCAGACCATACTTTGCAAAACGGAACCAAAGCTGACACAAAATCCACGCTGGCGTTAATCAGGGCATAAGATGCCACATATCAAACTACCTAGTAAAGTGGAAAACCTATCAAGCCCCAAACCAAATAGAGACCATGGAATATCATAGGCACTGGATAAACCAAGTTGATCTTGGGGCAATCTTGATAGCTCATTCAAAGCAACAATACTAGGTCGGGTGGCATACTCCACAAGTGCACCCTGGATAGGAAGCTGCAGGATGTGGTACACATCCTCCAAAGTAACAATACACTCTCTAGTGGGTAACTAGAAAGTGCATGTCTCAGAATTCCATCGCTCTACAAGAGCTAAGATCAGACCCCTATTGGTCGTGATCTCTGGCATGTAACAGATCCAGTATAAACCTAAGGCCCTAAGAACTGACCTCTAATTCTCTTATAGCTGGAACATGTATACAAGACCTGCCAGTCTAGACTCCCGACAATGCAGAATCCTCCTAGTGAACTACACACAACAACACATCAGAAATATATTAGTTTCAATCATTAAGGGAAGTGTCAGAAACTAGAATAAGTAGATATGAGACAAGGAAATCAGGTAAATAGTTACAAATTTGCAATTGCTATAATAAAAACTACATGTGTGATACTATTATGTGATTGCGAAACAAAATAGTCAATTCTGGAAATTAAATTGCAAATGTGGCATACAAACATGGAAAATGTGGAACTTTTATCAATTGCGGCACTAAGATGGCAATTACGGCATTCAAACTGCAATTGCAGCAAAACCGTAGACGATTGCGACACATTATGCAAAATATCATAAAATAAAAAATTTTAAAAGCAATAAATAAATGCATTAATGACACGCAAAGAGATAAAACTCATCGGACGTCCTGTGCCAGCTGGCCTCTGATATGTCTGGACTCAGTCAGATATGTGTGTCACTCCAGGAAGGCTCGCCATTGCACGAAAATAGGAGAAAAAAGCAGAGAAAAGTAAAGACAAACTCACCAAGATTTCAAGATCTCCAAGAAGGCAATGTGACAAATGAATGACTCTCTTGGCTACTTATAGGGATTTCCATAAACCCTAATTTCTCTAGGAGGTCCAATTTTTCTTCCCGATCCCCGAAAACTTTGATAGTCAATATCAAAGGCAATATAAGGCATTTTTTTAAATCAGTCAGCTACCCAAATTCATAAATTGTAGTTTAAACAAATTAACGCTCATGTCGCAACTTTTCACTTGAATTTGTTGAGGGGGCATAACTACACCTACTATCATCAGGGCAAGCTGGGGCAAGCTCAAAATCAAAGAATCTTTGACACACTGTGACAAGTCACATCCCATCAAAGAGGGGCAAATGTAGACACCCAAAAATGGACTGGCTTGCAACTTGACATTAAAAACACTAATTTTCATCTATTAATTAATGGTTTTTTAATCATTAATTAATCATCTATTTTCCTCTAAATTCATTCCCCAAATCATCTAATCTAATTCCCAAAATTAATTAAATAATTAATTTTATTTAATTAATTAACCTTAATTGATTAATTACCATTAATTAATTAATTTAATTTAATTTCCTATAGTTTAAATTCAAATATTTAAACTTACTAATTAAATTCTTCCAATTAAATTAATTTAATTTCATCAAATAAAGTAATTCTAAATCAAAAATAATTCAATTATCTCACATGTTGAAAACATTAATTAAATAAATGAATTAAATATTCATTTATCTTCAAAGAGATAACTCCAATCAGATCACATGGGTTACTCCACCCATCACAATTAGCTCTTCAGTCAACCAAACTCTATCTCCTCTTTACCAATTGAAGAGGTCAAGTTTACTGATGGCTTATCCAGTTCCCTTTGATTTCAACTGTTCATCTCCCTATCTCTGGGATTGATCTCAACTGTTCATTTCATCCTCAATTCCTATATAATAAACCCTTCATAACCATTTGAAGGATCTAGGATTTCAAGCTCTCATGTGCCATTACTATGTCAGTTTGGTTCTAGCATTCAAGTCATCTTGTGATATCACACACATTTCAAGTATCAAATTCTTGACTCTTCTCAAGTCATAGACGCTACCCACACCAATATTGAGCATCAAAAATAGTGTTTTGGAAGGAGTAGAGAGAGACAATAGAAGCTTCAAGCACTTTGGGGTTTGCATTCATTTGTTTTCCTTTCATTGCTTATACATTTTATTGGTTACATTTCGAGTTATTCATTTTAGTAGTTATTGGGTATTGGATTTATATTATTGTAAAACCGTTACTACTAACTCCCACCTTTGGAAAGATTGTGAACTATGAATCATGAAAGGAGAGGCGTACACTTATTCTATGCTATACTCACTCTAATCAGATCTCTAATGTCTTCCAGCTGAAAGTATTCTTCTAACTCACCGATCCAATCAATCAGATCCTCGGGTCTCAATGTACCTAAGAAATTGGAAACCTCCATTTGGTAACTTGTACTCAATCGAGCACTAGATCTCTGCAACTAACCAAATTTTTCTTCACCAAATCTCTCCATCTGATTGACTCTATCATCTCCACTAGATCCAATAGCCTCAAATTTTTCAGCAGCCTCTTCATAAGCATCTTCTTTTCTATGACCTCTCTGCAATCTAGCAACAAAATTTCTAATTCCCTCCATGACTTCATTCCTCAATTTAGCTATCTCATTACGGAACTCATCTTGCAGATCCTCTTTCATCTGATCAATCACCCTAGGGTTTATTCTTTGAGGAGGCATCTTCAAAACCTTAGTGCAACTGCCTTTAATTGGTGATCTATTCACTGGGGAGATACCAAGAATCACAACCCTTTGCAATAAATCCAAGTTCTAAACATGAATTTGTAAACACCACCAGCATCGAATCATCTCTAATACCACTTGATGCAGTCAAGGCTAGAGAGATCTTAAAAGAGATGTCCAAACTTGTATCCAATAACAAGAACAATAGTGGAAATGACAACACAACAAGATATAAAGAATGTCAACTCATTATTTATCATAAATTCAATTGCATGCAACATGCCAAGTTATACGGCCTTCTCAGTTATGGCCACATAAATTAGAAAATACATAAGATATATCATAGAGATCTTTTGCAAGCTTCAGATCGCCACCTTAACTAGCCTAGACCTATAACAAATAGTAATCTGGAAGGAAAACTCAAGATAGATCTAAACTTATAATCGCAAGCCACCAAGAAATCCTCTTGTTTCCTAAGCCAACAAGCTACTATTCGTCCAAGGTATCCTTTACCTAGTTTAGATCCATGGACCTTTACAAAAAATATTCCACTACTTTCCTTCTCTTCTTTCTTTTTATCCCCCTCTACTCTACCCAAACCCTCTTTTTATACAACACAGCCACAAGTCAGATTTACAACTAAATAAATCAATAGAACATAAGTCAGCATCAAGAACGCAACACACAACGTGTTCTTCATCAGTCGACTTCCAACAACCATTAAATTTGTAATATAGGAGAGTGCACCAAATCAGATTTAGGTCCTCACACCTCCAACGGTCGATCCAAAACTTGAGGAATGCAACCCCAAATTAAATGCACCAGTCAGCCAACCCAAATAATCAGAAAAAACCCCGTCAGTGATCAAGAACACCAAAACCAAGCCACTCAGTGAGAGACACAACTGATATAAACACCACCAAATAGATACCACTGAGCACAGCATCATCTAGCACCACCAAGTCCAGTCACTGAGTTTTTTAGTGAAGAAACTCATCTTCCAACCAAGAAATGCCACCAAATGACTGAGAAACTCAGGTCTCCAATCGAGCTTGCTACCAAAAACCAAAACCTAACCAAAACATCTTTTTGGTGATAAAGGATTTCCAACTACCCCAGGATGCTCCTGCATCAGAATATCACATCAGGTTGTTTGATATTATTCATTGTCATGGCTCTCTTGTCCAACAATGATTCGGTCAACTGTGTGACAAAGTCCTTATAAATGGATTTTAGGGAAGGAACCTCACCATGTGCATTTAATTCATTGACTACTTCTAAGACATCCTTGGTGATTTTTATGGAATATCTAACCATATGAATTGGCCATGAATTCTGATCAATACTAGCTTAATCCATTTTGCCTCTTCAAAAGTATGAAATTTCATAACTTGGGAAATTTTCATGGGCTCTAAGACTTTGAAGTCATCATTCAATTTTTCAATCTCACATAGTTTCTCATACATGTCAGCAATTGCATTTTCTCCTAACTCTTCAAAATTATCGTGGATGTAAATCCAAATATCTTCCATATGCAAGAATTTATAAAGAACTTTAGAAAATGTAGGGTCGATCTTCCGTAGATTTATGTGGATGTTTCTTAAATTTTGGCCTAGGTATGTTTGTAACATCAATTATCTAAAATGTATCCATGAATTCTGAATCAAATTACCAAGTTGTGGAGTATGAAATACCTTTTTACATTGATGACAAGGGTTTGCAAATTTGATCTCTAAAAAATCTTTCATTCTCTATAAAAATCACTTAAAATCTCTTTACAAGATTGTTCTCCAAATAGAAAGGTGTCACCTAAAATCTCAAAATGCCTTTTTAATCTTTCATATGTCCAAAAAGGTAATCATAATTAATATGTGTATAACCTAGCTCAAACATTTGCATATTGACTGCGACTCAAAATCTATCTGAGATTCTCCAAAACTTATCATAATTCATATTGAAATATAGATTCAATTTTGCATATAACCACATTGATCACTTGCATTGATCCATTTGATTCAGGGGTTAGGTAAATATTTTCATGAAAAACTCCCCCTCAGGTCTCTGACCTAATTAGTTTCTTGATGAAATCTCCATAGCAGATCTGGTGTGATCTTTCGAGTAGAATCAATCTATTCTTTTCTTAAGCATGTGTTTTTCATTTCCTTCTTAACTTAATCAACATAAATTATTATTTTCCCTTTTTCATTCTTCACATTATTGCCTTCTATTGAACCTCTTATATTATTGTATTTACAATTCCTAGAAATATGACTAGAATTTTTGCAATTATAACATATCACATTTCCATACTTTGTATTCATTGGATTTCTCCTCAATATATACTACTTCACAATGTGACCAAAGTGTTTGCATTGGTATCAAGTTGTGTTACCTTGGTTCATAGAATTATTTAAATTTGATCTACACTCATTTGATTTGTTTCCATATTTGTAGCAAGTCTAACACTATCTAGTAAAGGATGTGGCATTAGTTTTTCTCCTGCATTGACTCACCCTATGAAAAACATTATTTCATTACAATCATCTCCCATTAAAAAAATTTCCATCAAGTTTCCTCATAGGTGTCCTTTTTGGTTCCTTCATCTGTTTATCTGATAAGGTGTTGTTCTGACCAGATCCTGAGCTTTATCCCTTCTCAAATCCAAGTCCTTGTGTGTTTCCTTTTGGTCTTAGGCTCTCAAGCTTTTCATCAAGCTTCATTGAACCAAATTTGATTTTTTCTTTGAATTCATTAGAAACAACAAGTTCACTCCTAATTATCTCATTAACTCTTTCAATTTCTTTCTCATTATGTATTGATTCCTAAAGATCAATCTACAATTGTCCAATCTCATAATTCAGCTTATGGCATTCATCAATTTTATTCTTCAAATATTTCTCAAAAAAATTCTTTGCTTCAATCTCCTTATTCATCTTCATTACCATATCTTTCATTTCATGCTTTGGATTATATCTATTTTTTTTTCATTTATTCACATTCATCTTATTTTTCCTTCAAGGCTTTAGAATAATAAATTCTTCATTTATACTTCAACTATTCAATAAGATCTTTCCTCTTATCCCTAGATTTTTTCAATTGTTCCTTCAAGTTACCAATGAATTTTTCAGTATTCTGGAGTCTGTTTTCCAATTCCAAGTTGTGAGCATTTGATTTGTCAAGATCTTAAAGTGAAACCAAGAGTTCTCTTTGAATACTGGTAGATACTATTAAATCTTCCATCAGGATCTTCCTCAAGTTTTTAGTATTCCTCCGAGGTACTAATCTTTGATACCAATTGTTAGGATTGAGAAACACTAAGAGGGAGGGGTGAATCAGTGTTCTAAACCTTTTTACCTTATTAAACTAATTACTCAACCATAAACTTAAGTATAACTAAAATTAAACAATAGAAGACCAAACAAATCATCCACAACATTATGGCACCATGATTTTTTCGTAGAAACCTAGTTAAGGGAAAAACCAAGGTGGGGATGGAACCCACAAGTAATTACTTCTACAAAAAAGATAACCTTGTTAAAGGTTTGAGTACATAAAGGGGAATACACATGCATTCAAGATTACAACCTAGACTTCATTCCACAGATTACAACATATAAAGGTTCACTACAATACAAAATGATTAAACTACAATCCAATAAAGGGAATTGAGAATTAGCATCAACTATGCATGTACAGTTCCATTTAAATACAACAAAATTTTGCTTCACTACCAATATAACCTTTGATAACTAATTCTTCACACATACAATATATATCCTTATCTCATCTAACCATTTCTCTACCAATTCATCACAAAAACTTGATTTTATATACCAAATATCTGAAATAGTTTCTTTGTTAGTTTTCCTTCAAAACATGAAGTGTACCGTGTGAAGTGTTGGCCAAATTCTCAATCAAAATGTTATGCTAATCTTGAAAAATACCATATATCTCATCTATCATGTTGGCTCTACCAAATTAAGTTGATAAACTGGTCAATTAATTGATCTGATAAGATTTCTTAATGATCCACCAAAATATATCATTATTCTTTGTTAACAATCAGGAAATTGCTACACAGAGCATAAAAAATTAATCATATGATATCACTAACCAAAACTCCATTATACATGTCTATACCAAACCATATATCAAGCTTTGTATCTTATGTCAGTTCTTCCATACTTATCCAAATTTTCATTCTAACATTCGGTATCACCACAATATGATAACTGACCTTCAGAATTTTGTATGGCTGCCATCAATGAAAAATACAAACTATCAAGAGCAATGTCTCTTTTCGACACTCGATAAGGGTAAGGAACCTTGTATGAAAAGGGAGGCACTTGACTGTTAATAAATGGAGGAATTTGGAGGGAATGAGGGAGCTATTGTTGGGGAGGACCTTCATGATCAGAATGACCACTAATAGCCAATGCCAACGATCACTTTTTTTTCCTATTTAGCAGTCAACTATTTTGGGAATTGTATTTGATATCATGGGAATGTTGCTAAGGGTATTGCATGGATAGGTTTAAAAACACTATTTTGTTAAAATTAACATATTAAATGAATATTCATATCATTTTCTTTTTGCACTTCACTAGCAGTCTGTGTCAGCCATGCAGAGTGTAATTTATTTTTGTTATGCTTCTGTAACTCACATCAAATATAAGGTTTGAGGATAAGATGCGCAAAATTAAATGCAGGCGCAACAATATTGTGTAGTTTGTACTTGTGAATTAGAAGTCTTAAGTGAACAAGATGAACTCCATGCATGTATTGATGGCTAAGAAAACCATAGAAATATGCAATACTAAATATGGAATTTATTATATAGAAATATATTTTTGTACTTGTCTTTGTGTGATATTATGATAGTCATAGGATAACATTGATAGAGAAGACACATTTGATATGAGAGATATATTTGGAAGTAACACTAACTGAATATTTTTCATACATAAATATGAATTGTATAAATAAGGAGATTGGAATAAACATCCTATTATGCACAGTTATAGTGTTATATAAAATAGATAAATATTGTTGGTCATATGTATTACTAGTGTTAGCGATAGTTTGAATTATTGGTCAAAGTGGTATTCGACAGTTGATTATGTATGTCAATTGACAGTATAATTTTACATGTGTTGGTACAACATAACATTGCATCCAACTTTCTTGAATCTTGAAAAAGAAATGTTTTGGTACCATGTTAACTTTCCAATTCTAATTATCACTTTCACTAACTCTAGTTTTCCATGGAGGCCTTTGTATCCAAAATACACACAAGTTGTGGATCAGTGGGCCTCAAAATATCTCATGAGTAGGCATGCTGAAACATTACCACTTTTGTACTCATAAAATGTATCTCCTTTATTTTACATGGTAAATAAGATAATTGGCATGTGTTTCCTATGTTGCCCGTGACTGTGTTCCCTTCCTAGGCTGGTAGTGTCTACAAAATTTGTGCAATTTGGGGAATAGAGGAATTCTATGTTGTGCTACATGCATTCAATATCAGTTTTAAACTCTGTCTAACACTAGTTCTACATGCAGGTTGTTCAATTTCAAGGACGCTTCAACAATCTTTAGGAACGTCCATAAATTATAGGTCATCATTATTATAATAAATTAATTCACAAAATTTCTTGTCTCTTAATTATGTATATTGACCTACACATTCTTATTTGTTTTCTCCCTTTCATTACTTTCATGGAAATTTTATTTTTTATGCATATTATTATATATGTTCTATGTCATTTTATTAACCTTGATAGCTAATGCCAAGCTCTATAACATTTCCTAGACTAGGATGGAGTGATTGGAGATACTTCATACTCATCAAGATTCTTTCTGTGTACATGATTTTTTTTGGTAGAACAACCATGTGCCTTGCCATCTTCCTAGAAGACCAAGGTATTCTCAGTTGACAATTTGTATTGGAACGCACACTAGTACTTTCTAAAAATATCAAATATATGTTCAAACTAGCTATTGATGTCAAAGACTTTGGATCTATGCTAATATGAATTTTGTATGGTGCCCAAGGAAAGAATGGAAAGGACAACATTTTTTTCTTTCCCACTCTTTGTAACATGCATGTTATGCACCCTTCGGTTAATTGACATGTTTTTTTGTGCCCACTCTTTGCAACACACATGTTATGCATGCATATTATGCACAAACTTTAATAGTTTGCAACACCAATTTAGATAAATAATTCATTTTTTATTTGTGGACGAATATGATCAGTCGATTCAAAGAGAGGTTGGAAAAATCCTTCACATATATTTTAAAGGGCCCCAACCCAATTTTGTAGCCTGGATTGTGCTCAATCGACCAATAATGGGGTGTGTCAAAGGTATTGGTAATGTATAAGGAGTTAAGGATAAAAATGTATATTTACTTTTGTTGGATTCCATACCCAAAAAAAATTTTAATAAGAAGTACAACTATTATACACGGGAGGGAGTGGAGGCTCTGAATACATCGTTACAAAGACAGAGGAGGGATGCTATTGCAGGTGCGATAGAGAAAGTGGTAGTGATTTATCAGATTTCATTTTCACTTACTTTGAAAGCATAAAAGTTGTCATATGAAATGTTTTTGGATAATCTTGCAAACAAAGTGTCATTGATTTACGCTAGTAGGTAAAAAAAATAGTGGTTGGAGGAGATGAGCCTATGGGTGATGTTGGTAGAAATGAAATTTTTTTTAAGGGAAAGTCTAAGTATTCATAGGAAGACCCATCTTATGAGGATGAAGAAGAGAGTATGCATGATGATTATATCAAAGGGCACAATGTTTTTTTCATTACTCAAGAAAAGGGAGAATGTGCCCCAAGAAAAGGAAGGGTGTAGTTATCATTCTCTTTTCTCGTTTCTCTTTCTCAACTATAGACATCATCCTACCATAAGTGTAGACATCGTCCTTCCATCCATTCCTTGTAACTAAGTGGATAAGTGCATTTCATCTTTTTAGGTCGGTATGTTGGCTCACTATTTGAACCACATTTTTTTGTGTAGGAATGCACGTATCATAGAAAGGAACACTTGGGAGGTAGACTATTTTATTTATGTTTATACGAAAAATGTGCAAATAGAGGAGGTCATAGGTTCTAGGATTTGTGCAGGCTAAACATGCCTAGGATGGTAAAGCACAACCTTGCATTCTGATATAAACATGAGGGCCTTCTGGGGGAAAAAAATGTAAACAAAGGGGAGGTGTCCCTGAGAGATTAAATAAATACCGCAAGAAGAGGGAGATGGACATCGACTGCTAGATGAGACTAGGGAAAACTATGCAAAAAAATATGTGACCAACTGTGTATACATAGAATATGGTGTATAATACTAAAATGATCTCCCTTAGGAAGGAAAGAAAGATATCATTGATTAAATGCTTGTTTACAATAGTTCTCCAATGAAGGAAGAGAGAAGGAAGAAGCTTTTGCATTTGCTTGAACACAAGAAACTGGCCAGAAAGGTAAACAACAGTTGTCATGTGTAGTGTCTTATTTGATATATTTTAAAGTGCAATGTGATATCTGTATGCATGAAAAATGTGCACTAAAGTTACCAATGTTTTTAGGGTAGGCTTCTATTGAGCTAGATCACACAAGCATTTTGTATTCTCTAGTCATTTTTGTTGTGGATAAAGTTACCAGGTCAAGTGCTTGACTCGAGAAACATGTAGGGAAGTCTTCTAAAAGTGATCGGAGGAGGGATGTTGCAATGAGGGAAAAAGTATACAGACTTATGTAAATTAATTAACAGTGAAGGTAATTTGTCAATGCACTGCACATGTATTTTGTTTGGTGATTGATCATGTGTGTTGTTGTAGAGGGAATTGAGTTCACTATTTTGATTTATAATTTTTATTAATATGTGTCATTTATCTTATAACAATGGTACTATACACTACTATTTTGGTAGGGTAGTTCTGATGTGGTTTCCAATGGGATTTTTTAGGGTTCAGTTGAGTTGGTGGATAAGAGACCTCACCTGAGCGAAAGTCCAAAGGACAATTTCCAATGTACTCTTCTGATAGGACAAAGAGGTTGGAGGAAAGGAGGATAAAAATAATCCATTCTATAAAGGAAAGAATAGAGAAATACCAAGTACTTTATGATTGTACTACAAAATATATATGTGGCATTATGGTTGACTACATTATAGTACCATGTCATCCCAAAATTATTGCATATGCAGTGACTTTTCATAAACTTTATAAAGTTTAATTTAATTTTCTAATGCATGTGTATGTGATATTGAATGTTCAATATGGTTTTCATAGGCCTACCCCTAGGCAGTTCATAATAGCCCATTGTAGGTTGTAGTAGAATCGCTAGCAACAAAACCTCCTGCACCACTTCCTAGAGTGTAGAAACATTCACGCCAGTCTTTTGGTAAGCTTTAGAGAAGGGTGTTGGGACTCCAAAAAATGATCAATTTTTTCTTTGATAATCAGTGTGACATATAGTGTGCAAGGATGGATTGATTCTCTAACTGATTCTTTAAAGCCTCACATATATGTACTATTGCATTTATGCTCTTTTGTAGTGATAGTAGTTTAACTCTCCTCAAAAGGGACTAACAAGGATGTTAGGGATTTTTTTCCAATTGATCAAAGAGACATATGAAAGCTTACTTGCTTCCATTTCTAAGTCTGCAAACCCATTTAAGAAATTTGCAAACAAGTTTGAAAGTCTCACAGAGGAAAAGACTCATCAAAGCTATATTAGAAAAGGCATGGTGGATATATTTTTTAATACATGACAATTTACATCAAAAAATTTCCATCGATGAAATGCATATGACTTTCATTGAAAATACATGGATAGTCTTGAAGAGGGTTTAACATTCATTGAAAGGTAGTATGTCAGATAAAATGATACAGGCTTTGTCAAAAAAATTTGAAGGATATATCGATGGAATTAAAGGAATCTTAGTTGAAAAGGAGAGGCATTGTTTAAAAATAACAAGTCGCATAAGGGAAGATATGTTAATTGATAGCCGAAAAATGACTTCGACTAATTGTGTTAAGATTCTAGCGATAGAAACATCGAATAAAAGGGGGTACCTAGAAAAATGGATAAAGGCTAAGCGAAATCAATATTTTAATCGATGATCTCTTCTCGGTAAAGACAACAAAGATTTTCTCAGACAAGATCATCAAATAAAAGAGAGCTTGGGCAACATAAACATAAGTTGAGGAATGATATAATTTTATCCAAAAAGGGTTTTTTTAAATGAAAGGCTTCAACATGCATCGAAATGGTCATTAGATAAAGCAAAGGGTCTATTAAAATGGAAATAAGTTAAGAAAATGCATATTTTAGCCGAAATGACATATCAAAGGAAGCGTTGTGAGTTAATCAATACAGTGATCTTGATGATTTTTCTATCAAATCCATCGATGTTGGGAAAATTAACATGAGTAAACTAATTAAGAGAAATCCCATTAATAGGACAATTTAAAATGGGAATTTATGACCGTTGCATTATAACCTCTCCATAACTAATAATGGTGGTTTTAAATATGGGTCATGATAATGCTTGGAGGCAGAATTTAGAAGTAGCTAAAATACAAATGATTGTAGAAGAGTAACAAGTAAGGTTTCTAAATTCTCTCTGATTTCTATATCATTTGAATCATGGAGCCGTCATCTTCTCATAAACATAGGGCTAAAAAATAGAAAGAAATCCCACAAACTAATCCAACAGAAGAATCTAAGCCCAAAATACAAAAGGTGGAGAGTAGGAACCTTAAATAGGATCTATTAGACCAATTCCCGCAATCTGCACAAAGGTCAAAGAAGATTAAGTTGGATGAAGAAGGATTAGAGGAAAACTACAAGGAATTGGGTGATATTTGGACAAATACTAGAGGATACAAATTGTTCATGTTCCATTACAACAGAATATTTGAGAGGGAGCCAATATGTCATCCATGGAAACTCAACCTTGAGAGGTTAGTGGTACCCAATGTAGTTGTTAATACAGAGTTATTGTAGGGAATTGTAAAAAAGTATGATCCAGAAATTGAGACTATGTATGATAAGGATGGAAACCCTATGGTAAAAATCCATATGGAAACAATTGAGAGGATTTTCAAGCTCAATTTAGGATCAGAAAAAAAAAAAATTTATATATCCAAATTGAAGGATAAGTATTCTTCCCTAGAGAGTACTTACAAAAGATGGGTACTTCCTATCCACAGACCAAAGGATGGAAGAAACTGTAAGATATTTGTGTTAATACATGTCTAATTAATGAGAGGGGAGGGGTGAATCAGTAATTAGCAAAGACTAATTTCAACATATTTTAAACTTTATGCACCAAAACATTCAACAACAACTAACATAACTAAAAATTGCAATGCATGCTTCTATAAGTAATCAACCACACAATGTAAATACCATATTTTTCTTGTGGAAAGCCAAATGGGAAAAAACCACGGTGTGAGTTGGTACCCATGAAATTTGTACTCTTCTAGAATATGCCCTATTACGAGCTTACCCTGTTAAAGGTTACAATTGTTAGAGTAAAAAGGTATTTGCACTTATTAATTAAATCATTATTAATTTAATTTTTAAGACACCTTATTCACTTATTAATTAAATCATTATTGATTTAATTATTAAGTCACTTTTTATCTCTAGTTCACTTAAGTTAAACTTTAGGCATATAATAATTAATTCTTTATTAATTATTATCATGCAACCTAGGTTTCTCCACCTTCTGGGTGTTCAATCTCCTTTATAAAGATTGATCACTTTTTAATTATCAATTTCTTTTGTAATTCTATTCCATTATTACTGAATCAATTGAGGATGTTTCCTCTTTCACAGATATGTTTTTTCTGGCCTCCATAGCTTTTGCTTCTCTCTTTCTATGACACGTGTTTGCATGCAGGTGATTCTTGGGCGTTGTAGGGTTGATAGTTTTTCATCAACTCCAATATGGTATTAGAGCTCTGCCCTTTCATGCCCATGTTCTCTTTATGAGATTTTTTGGTCTTGCAATTCAGATTTAGTTTTTTGAGAGGTTTTATGTGAAAAGTTGTGTGGATTTGTGGTGGAGATATTTTTGGAGCACCATGGGCACAAACCAACCTTCTGATCACGTCCGAAATGCCCCAAAACCTCTATTTTCATATAAGGCATGTCCAATTTGGACACAATTGAAATTTGGGCCCTCTTTTTTGCATTCCAACCCTTGGCCCACTTTTCAAGGAAAAGAATGTCTTGGTTTTAACTCTACCTCAATTTTTGTGTCGCTGATGTCAACAGTCATAGGTCTGAGATCTAGGTTAAATTTGATAGCCACCAACCCATCATACAACTTGCCCTTTTTTCATAATGAGCACCTTGTGGTTTTTTGTTCATATCTTGAGCATACGATATCGGATTTTCACCTATCTTATATCGTCAGAAATCTCTTTCCGAGATCTATCCAAATTTGGACGTTAGATTTTCTGTGGGGTTTTTTCCAGTCAAATTCAGGGTTATGTTTTGCACTTCGGGAGCCATATCTTTCTCATCCAAAATCCATTTTTCAACTTCCACATGGCGTTGGAAAGCTAGTTTAGTGCTCTATCTTATTTCATAGGTCTCAAACCCATATTTTGCTCTAGGTATTTTTTTATTCAGTTTTTTGCATTTTTGCAATCTGGTGGATATCTTGGATGTTTTAGGTCCTGTTATCAATTTATGTGCATGGGATGACTTCTTTTTAGTTGTTATTCATGTTTCTATAGTTTTTTGTCATTCATGGATATTGTAGACATCTATTTCTGTCATATTTCTTTTTTTTTGCAAATGTACTAAAATAAAGTGTCATCTGATGCATGTTTGAGATCCTACACATTTTGTGCTTGATTGTACTTGCACTATATTATAATGTGTCATGGGGGGTTTGATGTTTGATTTGTTTGTCATATACCTTTTTCAAGTGATTTTTCCTTCCATGACATTAGCCTCATGATGTGTGTCAAGGGAGTGATCCTTCCATGACGCCATCCTTTATATGTTTTGTACATTCTTCATCATGCAGTTATTCTTGCTAGTCTGGTTCAGTGTACCTGTCATACCTCTCTATGCTCAGAATTATGGGGGGTATCTCATGTTGGTTCTAATGCTTCCTTGGTTCGATGGAGTGATCTATGTATTCAGTATTTGTTCCTACGTACTAGGTAGATGCAATGGCTGGGTACCTATGCATTTCAGTGAGATGGATCATTTACCATATGGACACTCTCTCATTCATATTTTGGAGGCATCCTTATATCTTTGATTGATCATCTGTTTAGGCTTTGTTTATAGTCTTCTCTACTTGATCATGTTCTATTACAGTGGAGGTTCTAGAAATTATTCTTCGACAGTGTTTAGAGCTTCATGCTTCAGAGGTGTTCTACATGTTCTTCCATTGTTCTTATCTTATAGAAAATTCTCTAGTTTGGAGGCTTCTTCATTCCTTCACTAGTCTTAATCTCTTGTTGGAGAGGGGTTTTTCCCACTGGGTTTTCTCCTTTTCTCCTCTTTGCAGAGATTTTTGTACTTGGGTACCTAATCAGGCCTTGTTTTCGAGACCCATTTCCTGCTTTCAGTAGCTATTTCTAGGTTTTTAGCTTCTCCCTAAGTTTATCTTAAGGGGGTTTGTTAGAGTAAAAAGGTATTTTCACTTATTAATTAAATCATTATTGATTTAATTGTTAAGACACCTTATTCACTTATTAATTAAATCATTATTGATTTAATTATTAAGTCACTTTTTATCTCTAGTTCACTTAAGTTAAACTTTAGGCATATAATAATTAATTATTATCATGCAACCTAGGTTTCTCCAACTTCTGGGTGTTTGATCTCCTTTATAAGGATTGGTCACTTTGTAATTATCAATTTCTTTTGTAATGTTATTCTATTATTATTGAATCAATTGAGGATGTTTCCTCTTTCACATATCTGTTGTTTCTGGCCTCCATAGCTTTTGCTTCTCTCTTTCTGTGATAGGTATTTGCATGCAGGTGATTCTTTGGAGCTCTGGGTTTGATAGTTTTTAATCAACTCAATAATAATAGCACTGTTAGGGGCTACCCATTTAAGTGATTTTCCTTTAGATCTGTTAGGATCTTTACCCTATTAGGACAAGCCATGTTAGAGGACTTAGAACATTCAATTAGAATGTCGCCTTATTAGATGATTTACAACAAAGATATGTTAGGATCCACCCTGCTAAGGGATTTCACTATTACAATGGTTAGAAAGAAACAAATAAATTGATCTGTGTAATTTTCACTACCTCTGCATGATCAGACCCAATTAAGTTCTATACTTATTCTCCATACTCTGTACTATTCCTCATCTTGATCTTACTTGATTCTTTTACTTTCTATAGAAACCCAAAAATGGTTCAATGCCTATGCCCCCATTTTTAACATGTCTTCTATATTGTGTGTTTGATCTTTATCATTCACTAATATTGTGTCATTATTCCATGTCATCAATTACTAACATTTCTCTCATTTTTGGCCAAATTTGTCATCTTCCTAAACTAATCCTAATCGATCCTAATCATTCCTAATCTTCCTAAATCAATCCAAGATCATTTTGAACTCATTTCGATCATTCTAGGGCATTTTCAAAGTTCATCAATGTCTCATCTCTTTTCAATCCTCCTTCTATGGTGTTGTCAAAGTTCATCGATTCTATCATCATCAATCTTTTCCAAGGCATTTTCAAATTTCATCGATGCCTTATCATCATCAATCTAGGAGCATTATCAAGTTTGTTGATGTGTCCCTAGGAGAATTTTCAATTTAATCAATTCCTTCTCCTCATCATTATTCAAGTACATTTTCAAATTTCATCGATGCCTCATCATCATATGGCTTCTTCAATAGCATTGTCAAAGTTCAGCAATGCTATTTTGTCAGCAATCAATTTGGGTGCATTGTCAAAGATCATCGATGCCTCGTCATTTCCTAAACCATTTTGAAACCATCAAAATCCTTTCTAATCCTTATCAAGTCATAAAAATTAAGTCAAATTCACATCATTTCCATCAATTTGGTCAATGATCCATTAAGTTTTCCTCTTGGGATGAATAACCCATAGTTTATCCCTATGTCCTAATTGAATAAATAAATTAAATTTATTTATTCCCTATTTACTATGTCATCAAAATTAATTAATTGGTTAAATTCCTATTTAGTAATTTCCATTTTGTGGGAAATATGATTTTTTAAATTCAAAATTCCCTCCTATTAATTAGCCTCCATTATTCATAGTTGTGATTGTTAGAATAGTCCCAAAGGATAAATGAGAGGGGGGGTGAATCAGTTATCAATAAATTTACTTCTTTTTACTTCTTTAACTCCATAATACAATAAAGTAAATACACACTCAGATAACATAGTACACAACACACAATTTGATTATAGGGAAACCAAATGGTAAAAACCCCTGTGGGGAATAGCACCCACAATGAACTATACTTGTTTATAGTAATCCCTATTAGAAGATATTTCAACCCTATTAGGAGTTGTACTTTACAATGCAATAAGTATAGTGACCTGGTTAAGGGTCAGACCCTGTTAGGAGTCTTTTACAAATAACCCTGTTAGGGGTGGTGGACTCACTATCCAAAAGCTCACTCCTTAATGATGAAGGCTACAACCTTCTGTATAACAGATATGCACTATATCTAATGATGAACTATAGAGTAGACCTACTATCTTGATTAGTTCCAGTGTATTACAATCTTTCACTTCTTCTTCACATAGACTCTTGATGAATGAACCACATCTGATATTCTGCTCTGTACATCTTTTGTCTCTTTTCGTATCATTCACACTTAGCATATCGCAAATGACTTGCTATAAGTATCTTCCTCAAGGTATAAGATCAAGGGACTTGTAAGACAACTCTTCATAACATCCTTGTCGGCTCTACTAAGCACACAAGCATAATTACAACCGTGCAAGTATAAACTGAATAGATGTGATGCTTCACTAAGTCAGCCTCACCAAATTATCTCTAACTTTGCAATCTTCTTGAAACACGTTTGGCACCTTTAGATAACTATCACCAACTCATAAATAATCATGAATATACACACACATATCCTAAAGATAGGCACAACTCAAGAAACACGTTACATACGTCGGCTCTGAACAGATACTCTTCCAGAACTGTAACTGCCAATAAAAAAATCACACAACTTGACTAAAACATCATATCTGGATCTGCATGTATGAACACAACATAATAAACATGTCAACAACATGTATCTAACCATGCAAGTCTTCATGTCATCATTCTGATAAGTACATACAGAATTACTACTGTGTATTATATATTGTCATCAATGACAAACATACAATCAACTGCTTAGAATCAAATCTCCAACAATCTCCCCCTTTGACATTGATGGAAACATATGATATCAAAAACATCCTCTATTCATGGTGTCCTCTTTCTTTTAAAATCTTCTCAATATCCTCATCAAATATTCCTCTACATTGCTTCAGTTCTTCTGACTATTTTTATACTCTCCCAGACTATATTCTCCCCCTTACTATATACTCCCCCTTTGACATCAATGGAAAAGGGTGCCATAAACCATTAGGCATAGGTACTACTCCAGAAGTAGAGCAGTCAACCATTCATCATTCACTTAATGATTGATGTTCTTTTTGTTTCTTCTAAACAGACTCAGGAGAGGGAATTACTCCCAACTTCTCCCTGAGATACTCAAAATTATCCTTTGATAAGGGCTTTGCGAAAATATCTACCAACTATTCTTTGGTGCTCACATAGTCCAATTTCACTTCTTTTTCTGCAACCTTTTATCTTAAAAAATGGTACTTGATCTCTATGTGTTTTGTCTTTGTGTGCATCACAGGGTTCTTAGACATGTTGATAGTGCTAGTGTTATCACAGTGAATAACAATAGGATAATCAACCTGAATGCCAAAGTCTTT
>MU228250.1:2680675-2698835 GCA_018584345.1 Thuja plicata | reverse complement strand
GGGTCTAGGGACCAATTCCCATGTATCATTCTTAATTATCTGATATAATTCTTCTTTCATTGCATTCTTCCAATCAGAATCATTACAAGCATCTTCAACACTTAAGGGTTCAATCTGTGAAAGTAAAAATACCTCTTCATCCATTGCTAGACTTTTTTCTTTTGATCTGGTCAAAACATTGCTGCTTTGATCTCCAATGATATCATCTTTAGAGTGGTATCTAGATGTGAATTTTGGAACCTTAGGTGTGACTTCTTCTTCTGTAATCTATGATTCTTCTCTGCTTGATTCAAGGTCATTGCATGACACATCAATGCAATCAAACATTTCTTCAATAATAGTATTTTTGCTGCTAGGCCTGGGTTCATCTTCAATCATAGGTGCATATTCATAGTATATCTCTTAAACCATAAACTTCTCATCAATTTTTACATGATTACTTTCAATTATCTTTTTCAATCTCAAATTGAAACATCTATATGCTTTGCTTTTTGTAGAGTAACCAAGAAAAATACCTTCATCACTCCTAGCATCAAACTTACCAACACCATCATCTCTCTTGATGTAACACTTGCTGCCAAAGATTCTGAAATACTTTACTATAGGTACATTACCAAACCAAATTTCATAAGGTTTCTTATATACGTCTGGCCTCAATTGAGTTCTGTTGATAGTATAGACTACTATATTTACTGCATCTCTCCAATATGTGTGTGCAACTTTTCCTTCAATCATCATAGTGTGTGATGTATCAAGTATAATCTTGTTTCTCCTTTCTGCTATCCCATTCTGTTGTGGGGTTCTAGGTGCACTCAATTGTCTTTTAATTCCATGTTCTTCATAGTAATCATAGAACTGGTCAGAGGTGAATTCTCCTCCTCTATCTGATCTCAGACATTTTAGTTTTAATCCAGATTCATTCTCAACCTTAGCTTTGAATATTTTGAACTTCTCAAATGCTTCAGACTTTTCCTTTAAGAATGCAACCCATGTCATCCTAGAGAAATCATCAACAAACAAAATAAATTACCTTTCTCTGTAGTATGATCTTGTTTGGGTAGGGCCACATAGGTCTATGTGCACTAGGTCCAATTTGTTTTCAGCTGAGTTCTGCTTGCTTCTGAAGGAACTCCTTACATGCTTTCCCATAACACATTCCCTGCATATTGTGTCAACTCATCTTGCAATACTAGGAAGGTCTTTGACTTCCTTGACAATACTTATCTTTACTATGTTATCAAAGATGATATGACATAGTCTATTGTGCCATAACCAACTGTCATCTACTTTTGCAACAAAACAACTTACATCAGAATTAAGCTGAAAAACATTACCTTTTGTTTTGGAGCCTGATGCAATCATATCTCCATCCTTGTTGTTAATGATTCACTTGTTGTCTTTGGACTCCAAATGATAACCTTTGTCAAGTAGTTTTCCAACACTTAGTAAGTTATGATGTAATCCATCAACATATAGTACATCATTTGTCTTGTTCTTTCTATCCAAAGTGATAGAACCTCTGCCTATGATAGGTTTAGGAGTGTTATCTCCAAATCTAACCATACCACCTTTGTATTTGTCTAAATGGACAAATCTATCCTTTTCACCTTTCATATGATGAGAGCATCCACTATCAATGATGCAATCAGTTCTGATGTCTGCTTTGGAAATTAGGGCTAACTCTTGTTCTTCCTTTTCATCTACAATGTCCATTTCCTTGAGCATCCTTTCCATGTCTCTAAGGGAAATGAATCCAATTTCATCTTCTCCTAAATATTCATCAGTTACACCTTCTTTAGCATGATAACATTCCTTCTTATATTTGGGTTTGTAATCAGATCTGAACTTCTTGACTCTTGTGGGGCACTTAGATGCAAAGTGACCAATCTTGTTGCATGAAAAAAATTTAAATGAAATTTGTCCTTCATATTTTGCTTTTCCTTTCTTTTCTCTTTTAGAAATCATAGCAATGATCTCTTCTAGTTCTTCATCAACTTCTTCTTTCTCATTATGACTAGATATGTGTAAGGATTTCTTACCCTGGACTGAGGCTTTGAAAGTTGTTTCACTTTTAGGTTCAGTATTCAATCTTGATATCTCAAATGCAGAGATTTTGCTGATCAAAGTCTCTCTTTTTAAGTCTTGTGAGAATTGCATGGTTTCCTCTAGAATGCTTATCTTGTTTTCATAGTCTGATGTTAAAGTAGTTAGCATCTTGTCTATTATATCTTCTTCTTATATTTATCCACCATTGTTTCTGATTCCAGAGACTGCTTCATTTATCCTTTGATTATAGGCTCTAATGTTCTCTTCAGGTAACATCTCAAGACTGTTGTATTTCTTTTTCCATGTCTTCATGCACACATTTTTTGCTTGAATATCTTCTTCAAACATATCTTCTAAATACTTTTGTATGGTATATACTCTATCAATTTTCTTGATCTCAGAAAATTCACTATTGGACAAGGCACTGATTAGGGCTTCTTTAGCAATTGCATTATTGGTAAATGATTCCTTTTGTCTATTAGTAGCATCATCCTTTGCAAGGTCTTTCAGAGATGGAATTACAACTTCTTGTCTTGCAATTTCAAAGATCTCAAAGGAAACACACTGTAGATGTGTTATCATTTTTTTTTTCCAATCCAGATAATTTTCTCCATTGAACTTAGGGCTCTCCTTTCTAAAATAAGACATCTGATCTACCTTAAGATGTCAGGCTTTTCCTCCAAGGCACTTGGCTCTGATACCAATTGTTAGAATAGTCCCAAAGGATAACTAAGAGGGGGGGTGAATCAGTTATCAGTAACTTTACTTCTTTTTACTTCTTTAACTCCATAATACAATAAAGTAAATACACATTCAGATAACACAGTACACAACACACAATTTGATTACGGGGAAACCAAATGGTAAAAACCCTGTTGGGAATAGCACCCATAATGAACTATACTTGTTTATATTAATCCCTGTTAGAAGATATTTCAACCCTGTTAGGAGTTGTACTTTACAGTGCAATAAGTATACTGACCTGGTTAAGGGTCAGACCATGTAAGGAGTCTTTTACAAATAACCCTGTTAGGGGTGGTGGACTCACTATCCAAAAGATCACTACTTAATGATGAAGGCTACAACCTTCTATATAATAGATATGCACTATATATAATGATGAACTATAGAGTAGACCTACTATCTTGATTAGTTATAGTGTATTACAATCTTTGACTTCTTCTTCACATAGACTCTTGATGAATGAACCACATCTGATATTCTGCTCTGTACATCTTCTGTCTCTTTTCGTATAATTCACACTTAGTGTATCACAAATGACTTGCTATAAGTATCTTCCTCAAGGTATAAGATCAAGGGACCTATAAGACAACTCTTCGTAACATCCTTGTTGGCTCTACTAAGCACGCAAGCATAATTACAACCATGCAAGTATAAACTAAATAGACGCGATGATTCACTAAGTTGGCCTCACCAAATTATCTCTAACTTTGCAATCTTCTTGAAACATGTTTGGCACCTTTAGATAACTATCATCAACTCGTAACTAATCATTAATATACACACACATATCCTAAAGATAGGCACAACTCAAGAAACATGTTACATATGTCGGCTCTGAACAGATACTCTTCTAGAACTGTAACTGCCAATAACAGAATTACACAACTTGACTGAAACATCATATCTGGATCTGTGTGTATGAACATAACATAATAAAAATGTAAAAAACATGTATCTAACCACACAAGTCTTCATGTCATCATTCTGATAAGTACATACAGAATTACTACTGTGTATTATATGTTTTCATCAATGACAAACATACAATCAACTACTCAGAATCAAATCTCCAAGAGTCATAATTTAGGAAACTTTCTTCTTTTCCTTTGTCATAATTTGTAATATTTTATTAAAAATTCCCTTCCCTTCTCCACACTAATTTTCCCAATTGGATCTCTTAATAAATTTCATAATGTGTCATAATATGTCACTTTCCAATTTCACTTCTCAACTATGACAATCTTCCAATTTGTGCACCTAATTACTAATTCTGCAATTTGGTCTCTAATCCTATAAATTAAGATCATTTTTTTATCAATCAAGTTAACCATCACATTTTTAATCTTATCTCCATAATTATAGTCTTTTTATTTTATGTTTTAAATTCATCATGTCCATATGAGATCTACATCAACATTTGGAGAAGCAAGAAAGAGAACAATTGTCAAATCGAGGGGGTTTTTTTTGTAATTTGCATTTCTTTGTCTCAATTTATTTTGTGTTTGGATAGGTTTATTGTGCATTATTTATAGTTGTATAGTTCCTCTTTCATTCATGTTGTACTCATTTTCTTATCCTACAATTGGTGAACCCAATGTGAAACATGTTTAACTGACTGATTTTGATGTTTTTATGCATTTACAGGGTCCTGGAAGAGTTCTGCATAGTTGGGGCTCCCAAGTAAATTCCCAACTACACTTTTCACTCCCAAGTACATCCTAGACCTCACTTGGGCTCCCAAGTGCAGGCCTGACCATAGTTGGTCATCAAAATTTCACTGTTGGGAAGGAGGATTACCTGTTAGGGTTTAGATGCTAGTTTTCTTTTTGTATTCAATCTAATTGTAATATAAGTGTACAATTTTGGTTAAAATTTAATAGACTCATATTTTTATTTGGAAGATTAAAATTAACTCTCACATTTTATTTGGGCTCTTTAAATGAACTTCACCTAGTTTAGGGTTCAATACAAGGCTTGTTAATCAGTTTTCTTTCAATGCACTTCAAGATCACAATATAGCCTAACTAGGGGTTCTAATTGATTAAAATATGTCAAATAATTTTTTTTAAGTGGAAAAGGAACTTAAAATTAATATTCATAATTTATTTGGAAGCTTAAATGAACATTCATCTAGTTTAGGATCCATTGCAAATCAACCTAGTTAAGGTGTTTCCTAGTCAATTCAAATCTGCATCTAGCTTAATTATGGGTTCTAAATGGATCATAATATTTTCAAATAAGTTTTTAAAATTTTTAATGAACCCTAATCATGGCCATAAACATTCTTATAAATTCATATTTTCTCGTTATAGAAGTCCTAGTAGCTTTCTGAATCATTCCAGCCTCTGTTTCAAGTCCTACACATTTGGTTGATGATCTCACGTACTTGGTTGATGTTTTTGGGCACTTGGTAGCCAAATTTGCACACTTGGTCAATAAATGTGTGCACTTTGAAAAGAAATTTGTGCAGTTGGTCACTAGTTATGCATAATTGGCATTTTTCAGGGTTTTGTTGCTCATTTTTGTGAATTTGCATTCATACTTCTATTCTAGGCTTATAATAGGAGATTTTTGGTGTTACTAATGATCTTTGCAAAAACTTTGAAATATTGGGATGAAGGATACATGGTAAACTAATAATTTTTTTGATGCAGGACTCTTGAAAAAGACCTTGTGTGTCTTTCAAAACTTTTGTGCTTGTTTAGTAGTTTAAAAACACTTCAATTTTAGTGCTTAAAAGGAACCACTTTTCTTATGTGTTTGAAGTGTCTTCTAGAATAGTAATCCCAAATAATTTTATGAATTTATCCTCTCCCCTCACCTTCTCAAATCTTGGGTGTAAGATGAATTCATACAAATCTTTTAGTGTGGCTACCTCCCAAGAGATTTAACAAAGTTGGTGAGAGGGATTGTCCAACTGGTAACAGGCAAAAGCCAAGCCCTTCTAAACTGGTATATATGAAATGTACTCATTGTAAGTAGTGTCACAGTGAACAGGTGTGGATTTTTATACCAAGAAGAAGATCTCCCTCACTACCCTTGTGGTGCGTAAAAACCTACATAACGTAACTTTTGTAGGCTAGGAGGCCTCCATAAGAAGGCTAACTTGCCGCAAGTATAACCACCTGAAAGGATGCCTAAACTAAAAAAAATTATAGTGACCAAAAACCCTCTATCTACTAGCATAGAAGGTCTGAGACTAAATAAGAAATCCCAAACTTTCTAGGCTCTTAGTAGATACAGCATTCCCTTGGGAGGTGATTACCCTTGGTATTCAAAGCTTGGTGTGCCTGAGAAATGAGTGCACTGTTAGGAGGAGCCCGTGCCTCAAATATTCTAAGTTTTCCGCTATTAGTAAGTGCGATTGAACTTTGTTCAAGTGGTAATTCAACAGATATTTTCCTGGCTTGCCTAAGTTGTGGTGTATTTGTTTTACTTTTTACAACATCCATTTTTTCTAATGTGTCTTGTGTGAGTGTGTCAAACTTTAAAAAGAATAAAATTATCAAAACACTCTTAATCATTATCAAGATCATTCCTAAAATGATAAACTAGTCACAAACACCTTGTCTCAAATTTTTGGGTAAACATATGGAATGTCAAAACTTTCACTTTGGAACCTTTTGGCATGCTTAGTAGTCTTCATTATGCATATTCATATCATAATCCTCTTGCATACATTCCATTATTCCCTTTTCATTTTCATTTCAAAATTATATTGCATCTATTCCTCATTATATTCCCTCTCGCACAAGTCCTCATTATAGTTACTTTTGCATAAAGGCCTCAGTTTAGATCCCCTCTAAAATCTTTACAAAAATCTTACAAAGAATCCAAATCCTAGAGTCTTTCTTTATGATGTTGAAAACAAGATCTTGACTTGGTCCCTTTGTCCCTCAATTCAATCCCCCTTTATCAATTGGTCAACATCCACCTTTTTCATGCTCGATTTGACCTATTCCTTTTTATCAAAATTTCCCCTTGTCCCTTCAATCCCCTTTTCAAGTCAAGGTCCTTATTCAACCTCCTAAGGCTATACTCTTAAATTTGTATTCTTTCGAAAAGATTTTTCCCAAAGTTAAAAAATCCAAAAAAATAATTGCATAGGCCTTAGATTTCATTTTTCATAAGATCCTTGCATTTCTTAAGTTTCATTTTCATTTGAAGATCCCTCAAAAATCCAAAAAAAAATCTTATATTTGCATACATCCATCTTATTGATCTTCATAAGATCCCAAGCACCCAAAAGGAAACAAGACACTTATCAACACATGTTTCCATGAAAAATAAAATCACAAAAACCTTTTGATCAAAGACAAGGTATAACTTTTCAACAACAAGATTTTGAAACAATAAAATGGTATCAATACAACCAAACAATGAATTATGTCAAGTCCATTAACACTTGATTCAAAATTTTCAAGCAAAATTGGATAAAGAAAAGAAAACCTTGGAAGATAAGATAAAAAAAGATAATCAAGAATAAAAATCCAAATGAATTTTTTGATGAATTTGACATGCAAATTCTTATTCACAAATCTAAGATACCAAAACTTATTTCACGACTCAATGAGGCAAATGAAATCTTCAACCAACTCAAACTCACTCATGTGGAAGAGAAAATCATTTTTCACCAGGTTCCAGAACAAGTCCAATTCAATCATATCCATAAACAAACTTTGTTTGATCAAGTTCCCAAACAAACCTTTCAACCTAACTATGGCGTAATTCAACTAGGGCCACCACCAAATTACAAACCAATATTCATTCCAACACAACCAAGTGATCTTAAAACAATTTCACAACCTCTTGTGCCAATCATGTGAACAAGAAAATCAATGCCAAGATCACAAATAATAAAATTATATAAGGAACCTTTTGTGCCCTCCAATTCACCACCAAGGTTTTATCAAACAAAGACAAGTTCAAGTGTGCCACCTTTTGAACATCGATCAAGCATAAGAAATGAAAAAACTATTGTGACATAGGTTAAATCACCAAATTATTTCCAACAAGAAAATATTGATATAAAGGATTCACTTGAGATAATGGTTCACATAGGTGAATTGATTCTAGAGAAAGAAAATAAAAATAATGCACCTGTGTCTAGCAGTGGCCCAATCCAAAATAATCACATGGATGCAAAACCCATTCCATATCAAGACATTGACATTATCACATTTGATGAAGCATCCATATCTCCCACCATTCTACCATCCCCTCAAACTTCACAAGAGCGATTTCCCCCATCTCCATCAAGTGAATCTTCCAACGACGTAACCTTCCAATGGCTATCCATGAAAGAAATCCAAGCTAGTCCTATGCATATCCCAAGTTCCCTTTAAGCAATCCCATTCTAGAGATTCATATCCAAAATCTATCTCCTCAATGTCAAAATATTTACCCCTTTCAATAATCCCCCTTGCATGTCCAAGGTCATATCTCATTTTAAGAGGATAGTCCAAAGTACAAACAAACATGTCCTAAATCAACCCAAGACTAAGATCCCGACAATGACGAATCGTATCCAATTATTGACCACGATCCCATTTCCATTCAACCTCATGATGATCCCATTTCCTTTGAACCTCATGATGATCCCACCATCCATGTCATTTCTATCCAACCAGATCCCATTCCATTTCAAGACCAAAATGTCCTTCCAAGTCCCATTGACCTTCCACTTTCTAAGAAAGATTTTTACCTCCATTCCATTTCTTCCCATGATCCCATGCCAATTCAAGATCAAGGTGTCTCATTAAATTCATTTCCACCACAAGATCCTATCATACCTCTAGATCCTTCTCAAGATCCATCCAACCCTTCATTTCCTTGTCCTAATCCTCCAAATCTCCCACAAGATCTTATCCTACTAGATGATCCTGTCATTGCTCCTATTCCACTATAGGATCCCATTATTCCTCTTTATCCCCCTTGTGATTCAAGTACCTATATGCAAGTTATTCATGAACCCCATACATGAAAAATGGGTTCCTCTTCTTCCATCAAATTTGGTTCATTTCATTATTACATTAGTCCTTCCATATCATACACACTTAATAATGGACTTGCGTCTTCTAGTAAGTCTCCTACCAATCAAAGAAAGAATTATAAATTCAAAGTGTTAAACCTCCATGCAAAAGGTATATTAGAACCCTCTCATGTCCAAGAAAAGTCCAATGACCATGGTCTTAATAAAAATCTACATCTCAAAGCGTCGTCATCCCTTCAAAATACAAATCCAAATGTATACCTCTCCCTTCAACCCTTCCATCCATCCTAGGTCCATATATTCCTCCCTTCACTAGCTTACAATCCATATACCCTTTCCCAAATACATGTCAACAAAGGCACACATATTGGATAACATTTCACCCATCCAAATATCCTCCACATCATCCCTATCCTTCCATGAATTTCATTCCAAAAAATTTGGATGTCAAGCATAAAATCCATAAATCAAGCAATCCACATGTAGTCAAGGATCAACATGTCCAGTCTAATCAACATGTAAAATAGAAGAAAGATATGATCCTAAAATAAAAATAAATGTCAAAAATCCCACAAAGGCCCATTGAGAAAAAAGAAGAATCAAAAGCAATATGGGTTCCTAAATCCCTTGTGCAAGCAATGCATTCCAAGGACCCACCAAAAAATGAAAAATCCAAATGTATGTGGATTCCCAAGAAGCTTCTTGAAGCACAAATTACTAAATAAAAATCCAAGTTGGCATCCAAAATTCCTATCCCTCCATATGAATGCCAAATCCATATCCTTTTCTCTGTCAAAACCATCATCTATTTTTCCTCAGTCACTCCATCACCCCTCAAGGTGTGTGCCAATGTTGTTCTTACACCCATTTCCATCCACTCAAAACAAGCCTACCTACATTCCCTCCATCATCGAAGACCCATTTTCCAGCATTACATCCATCCTATATGATCCTTTCCATAATCCTTATCCAATTACCCATGGCATATTCCTTTATCATTACCCTACCAACATCTTTGATCATACTGTCATAGTCATGGTCCATTATTAAATATCTCTCAAGAGCACCATCCAAAGAGTAAGACGCTTGAGTCCTTCGTCCATGTCATGTCATTTTTCTAGTTTATTCCTAAAATGTCAAAAAAATGAAAAAAACTAAAAATATCCAAAAAAAGAAAAGCAAAAAAATGAAAAAAAAAACATAAAGAGAAATAAATTTTATCCAATAGTGAAAACCTGGTAAAAGGGTGCTTTGGACAAGTACCATGATGAAAACCTGGCAAACAAGCGTCATGTGTAATTTTATGAGATTCTTGCATTCCATACTTGGGGTCAGGTTTCACCCATGTTTTCCTATCATATCATACCCTGTCATTATCCTCCATTATCCCCATCATTTTCTCCATTATCTTATGCCTATCATGTCCCTTATCCTATTCCCTTTTTCCCAACTTTTATCTTGACAAAGCTAGAGATCTCCCTTGAAGCATCACATATTCTATCTACTTTACATTGTCCTAATCCCTTTGGTCCATATTTCCTATCCTATCCTAACCTTTCATTCATATCCCTTATCCCTTATTGATCTTTCTTATTCTATCCATATCTTGTCCTTTTCCTCTTCGTATCCTATCATTGTCCTATTAACATCCTATCATTTTCCTATCCAAATCCCTTTCTTGGTCTTGATGAAAATAAGGACTTAAAATGTAAAGCATATTTTCAAAAAACTTTGACATGTCCATTCCTATGCATCACAATTCATTTAGTGCACCATTTCATTACCCTATCATTTTCGTGTCCAATTCATTAGCTTGGAAAAAACATGTTATCCCATTTCTTGGATAGTCCTTGACACCTAAACAGATCCAATGCAAGTGACCCTTGGCCTTCATCCATCTACCAGTCCATTTATCCTTTCACAATGTCCCTTCCTTGCTAGACACTAGGGGAAAATCAAATCTTTCTCATGTAAATATTAATGTTGTGGAAAAATCCTTAAAAATTGCATAATGTCCTAAAAAAATTCAAAACATTGTAAAAAGTCTTGAAAAAAAAAGCACAAAAAAAATCTAATATTTCAAAATCCTAAAAATAAAAAAATAAAATTCATCAAAAAGTCAGTAATAAATGTCATTTTATGACACTCATTTCATTTCCTCATCATGTTCATAATCGCTTGTTGTGATCAATAAATTGTCCTTTGTGAAAAAACAAACATCTGAGCAGACACAATCTCAAGACATCAAACATTGTGGTTAATGAAATCATGCATTAATAGATAATTAATCCAATCACATCAGTAATCATTCATATCAAACTTTTCCTATCAATCAATCAACTTCAATTTTTCCTTTATTCTCCCTCATCATTTTTTCTTATACAACGTTTTGTATACTCGAAACCAGACAATATCTATCTTAGATGGGGTAATTCATTCCTAAAAAAAGACATCATCATCATCATCATCATCAAAAAAACTATCAACTTTGACAACTAGATCAGAATGATTGTTAACTTTCTTGGATTACAGAATCTTATCTTTTATTGATTTATCTTTGATCATGTTCTTATGTTACTCTAGGATATCACTGAGTGATGAGAGTGGTCGGGATGGTTCATGGTCCTTTGTTTTGTTTTTGTCTTCTATTTGTGTGGTATCTTTCTTAAAGTTCTGGGGCATGTTTGTCATATGCTTTAGGATGGATGGAAACATTCATTGTCTACATTGTGTTTGTTTGTACACAAAGGGATCGCATTATCACTCTGACTTTCTGTTTCATGGTGTGACGCATCTAATTTTCCATATTAAATAAATCTCTTATGAAAATAATGCACTTAGGAAAATAATTTTAAACCACTAATAATTATTCTTCTCTTCCATATAATTTCTACTTTCTCCTAACATTTCTTCTATCAATCCTATCAATCATCCTTTCTTTTCAAAAAATGTCCTCCTGTCAATTTTTGCCCAATTTTTCGAGGGGGCATCTACCTCCATTTTGTCGATCCACTGGGGCATGATCTTTTAATTTTTCTTTGACACAACGCTCATAATTTCATTGTATCAAAGAGGGGAAAATGTAGACACCCAAAAATGGTCCAATGCATGTGCCCCCATTTTTAACATGTCTTCTATATGATGTGTTTGATCTTTATCATTCACTAATATTGTATCATTCTTCCATGTCATCAATTACTAACATTTCTCTCATTTTGGCCGAATTGGTCATCTTCCTAAACCAATCCTAATCGATCCTAATCACTCCTAATCTTCCTAAATCAATCCAAGAATCATTCCAAACTCATTTAGATCATTCTAGGGCATTGTAAAATATCATCAATACCTCATCTCTTTTCAAACCTCCTTTGATATTGTTGTCAAAGTTTATCAATGCCTTATCATCATCAATCCATGAGCATTTTCAACCTCATCAATGCCTTCTCCTCATCATTATTCGAGTGCATTGTCAAATTTCATCGATGCCTCATCATCCTATGGCTTATTTAATAGCATTGTTAAATTTCATCGATGCTATTTTGTCAGCAATCAATTCGGGTGCATTGTCAAAGATCATTTATACCTCTTCATTTCCTAAACCATTCTAGAACCATAAAAATCCTTTCTTAGCCTTACCAAATTCATCAAAACTGAGTCAACTTTGCATCATTTCCATCAATTTGGTCAATGATCCATTAATTTGTTCTCTTGGGAAGAATAACCCATAGTTTATCTCTATGTCCTAATTGAATAAATAAATTGACTTTATTTACTCCTTCTTTCCTATTTCTTCACAATTAATCAATTCCAATTAATTAATTGGTTAAATTCCTATTTTCTAATTTCCATTTTTGTGGGAAATATGAGTTTTTATAATTCAAAATTCCCTCCTATTAATTAGCATCCATTTGTCATAATTATCATAATTTATGACACTTTCTTCTTTTCCTTTGTCATAATTTGTCATATTTTATGACAAATTTCCCTTCCCTTATCCACACTAATTTTCCCAATTGTATCTCTTACAATTAGTCATAATGTGTCATAATATGATACTTTCCTATTTCACTTCTCAATTATGACAATCTTCCAATTTGTTCACCTAATTGCTAATTTTGCAATTTGGTCTCTAATCCTATAAATTGAGATCTTTTTTTTCTCAATCAAGTTAATCATCGCATTGTGAATCTTCTCGGCATCATTATAGTCTTTTTATTTCATTTTTTAAGTGCATCATTTCCATGTGATATCTACATCAACATTTGGAGAAGCAAGAAAGAGCACAATTGTCAAATTGAGGGAGTTTTGTTCATAATTTGCATTTATTTGTCTCAATTTATTTTGTGTTTAGATAGGTTTATTGTGCATGCTTTAGAGTTTTTTGGTTCCTCTTACATTCATTTTTTACTCATTTTCTTTTCCTACACTTTCTCCTTCACCAAATCCTTCTGTAATTCACAATCAGCTCTCTAACTTCTTTTTCAACATTCCAATATATAGTTTTAATTTCACCAACTTAAAACAAACCCTAGATCTGTGATATGAATGATCCAGATCACATTAGGTAAGATACAATGTATCTAACAACTCATAAAAAACAATTCTCTGACTGCATCACCTTACATATGGATTTTACCTTGGTAGTTGAGCCATCTTCAAAAACTCTTTTGACCAAAAGAAACTTCTTGAAGAATCCACCTCTAACGTATACCTGAACCAATGTGATGTCAATTAAGTTCCACAAATCATGAAAATACCTTACTAATTCATGAAAAACATCACCAATTCTATTTCCACTTCAAATTCCTTCACCAATTCACAAATATTCATAACCTATTCAACAACTATATCTTGTTTACCTATTAATTTTGTTAACACCACTTCCAATCAACTAAACTAGTTGCACCAGTCAACAATATGAGTCGCAATTGCAAACATAGTATCTAGACATAGTTCAAAATCATATCATATGACCTCTCCGTCAAATAGTTTACCAATTTGAGATAAAATTCAAATCACTTGTAGTTTGTCACTGATTGTTTTAGTAGTTATCCAGTTTGATTCCATTCAAACATAACCAACTCAATACTTCATATCAAAAGTCGCGATGGAAAAGTTAGCATCACAATAGATGACATAGTCTTCCATTAGAATAGAAACTTTAGAAGAGTACTAAAACACATAATTCACTTACACAATATCTAGTAACATACTAAAACACTAAGTTAATTAGTTGACATCAATGACAACCAAATAACTGATTCACCTGTTATCAAATCTGTACCAATCTTCATCAATGAACTAATTAGCATCACTGCATCAGTTATGCTAAAAATTTGATGATAACAATAAGCCTCCTTTTGATATAGAGTTATTCCATCCATATTTTGGTTACACTTACCTCTCGGTTGGACGGGTTTTTTTAATTGAGGCTCCTCCTTTGATGGATGTAGTGGTTATGGTTGTAACTATAGATATTCAGTCCAAAGATGGACAATTCTTTGATTGTGCTTCCTATATTTTATATCATATTAATCACAACCTAGAGAGAATGGGAAATTATTTTACTAGTTATTATTTTAAACACTATTCCCTTCTCATGCACATGTACTTATACGTTGGTCAGGAGAATGGTTTTTGGATGGACAATTTGCCAATTAGGGAATATAACATATAGGGTGTATGCCAACCTTCATAGATGTAGTTAAAATCTGGGCTCATAGGTCAACCTACTCACAATATTTATGCTTCAAAGATTATTTTGTGAAACCATTGATGAGATTAATGGGACAACCCTATGACTACACTCTTTCTATGGAGATTAAAAGGTTTCTTAGGCCAAGGGACTTTGATAAACAAAGCAGAGTGGACCATAACTGGGGTGACTTGTATGCTTTTGGTGATTACATTAGTATAAGGGTATATGTATTTTAAGGTTGTCCTTATGATCTTCCTAAAACTGTCCCAAAAAATATTGCATATCTGAAATAATTAGACAATTGGTTGCATCTAATGCATTACATTTAATCTGTTATGGCAAACAATCAATCTTGCCTAGGTGTTTGTATTTTGGATATTTTGTGTTGAAGAATGGGAGATTTAGAATATTATTGACTCTAAATTAGGTTATTACCATTTGTAAACTAGTGAACGAAGAATATATTTTGACCCTAAAGGATATATACAAAAGGCAAAAGTTTCACAAAAATTGTGTGCTTCTGAACACACTCTAGTGATGGATGATTTGATTTAGAACTTGGAAATGGAAGAGTTGGTGAAAAAAATGAACACATACCTTAAGGTGGAAAAGGCTTATGAATGGAAGCTGAGAAAGGGTAAAATTAATTTACAAGTGTTGAGGAATATTACTGATCCATTAGTCAAGGCTAAATAGTTACAAGAGCATGAAGAATAAATTTTGGATAATGTTCCTTTATATGTGTTTAGAGAAATACCCCCAACCTGTTAGAACAATGACACCCATTGCACATCTTTCTCCAAATCCTAAAGGTGACTTTGAGGATGTACTTTTAGGTAGAGATATACTTATTGAACATGGGCCATCATTACAAATGTAGGAAGAAATTATTGTTAATGTTGATCCTTTATATACAGAGGAGGATGGAGATATTAAAAAGATGTAGCATGATCAATTTATTTTTGATGAAGATTTTATAAATCATCCTAAATTTAGGACCTTCTTGTACCAGCACAAGGGAAATCTTCTCAAGAACCGATTGGGTGATTCAGACCATACAAATGAAGAAGTTGTTACAAGATGAAATTGAAATAGAGATGGATGAAATGACCCCACAAAAAGGGAGGTGGTTTCTCAAGGAAGAAGGCGTCATCATCTATGAAGGTTGGGATATGAGATCTACTATGATTTTTGATATTTTTGTTAAGAAACTTGATCCCAAGAAGAAATTATTTCCTGAGCAAGTAGATAAGGCATATGCAAGATCAGGATATAATCCTGAACCAAAGGCATTGCTACAATGGGAACTGTATCCCAGAGATAAAAGACCTTTTTTGATAGATACAGAAAAGAATTTTAATCAAATGATGGTGCAGAAGGTTCGTGAAACTAACCCCTTGGCTACATCAAAATTGGATATTGATGTTTCTCATATTAATCATGCTCAACTTGAGTTCTTAGTCAGAGAAAGGAACATGTACAAAGGCATGTGTGAAAAGTCAAAAGAGGAGAAACAGTAATGGAAACATAGAGCTATACAAATGAGGGAGAAGGGTGAATCTTCATAGAGAAGATCTTTAAAGATGGACCCTTCTTGAGACTTTGAATAGGAACAAAGAGTCCCAAATACCTTACAAGATTCTAACTATTAGAGATATAAACTAGAAAAGCTTGGTAAGGAGTTGAATAGCAAGAAAAAGAAATCAACATATGAAAGATATAGATTGATTGAAGGAATAATTAATCACTAGTATAAGTCTTTATTGATCTATTCTAAAAATTATTGGAAGACATATTGTGGAACAGTTAATAAATTGGATGAGCATATTTTACTGAAAGAGAAGCTTAATGAGAAGATCAGAAAGAATGAGTCAGCGTTAGATAAAATAGCCAAAGAAAAGAAATTGAAAAGAATACATGATGATTTATATTGTGATTTGAAGCTGACATGAAGAGGTTGGAAGAAGAGACAGAGTTTCTACCTGAGGTGATGCATGGGGGGACTCTCCATCACTTGGAACAATAGACACAAAGTGAAACTAATGAACATCACAGTGTTGTGCAGGAGCTCTGAACAAAGATGATGCATTATCTTTTCTCCTGAACATTTATGATCGGTTGTATAAGGAGTATACTATATTGTTGTTATATTCCAATTTGGAGGTGCACAAATCTAGGATTACATCAATCATTTGGGAGTTGTTAATCTTTTCTTTAGGGATAATTAGTTAATTATTTACAAAATTTAGTTGTCTTAAAAAGACATGACATTTTATAAAATGATGTAAGGTCCATTTATATGTATGGACCCATTTTTTATTAAAAAAAACATAATATAGATAGAAGAAAGACTTTCAGCAGTTGTACAAGACAACTTCAGTATTAATATAATGATCAGCATTTTCTTGTCTTAAAAGTTGTGGATGAGTTCTTAGAATTAATCAGTTCCTCTATGACTTATTTTTCAAGTAAATAGAAGATATCTTGAGTCTTTTTGTAGAGAAGTTATTTTGGATGCATTATAATTTGCTAATAATAATTTGTATGAGAATTTTTTGTCCATATTAATTTTGTTCTATATGTCTTTTCAAGTAAAGGTTAAACTCGATAGAATTAATTGTGGTGTATCTAATAATTAAGCGCATTAAATATCAGATCCATTGACAAGGTCATCCTAGTGGTGATCTTTAAAAAAAATCTCATAGGGTTTATACATTAAGGTTAAGGAGGAGACAAATCTATAGCCCAATAGGAAGAAGGCACTGGTCATCCCTTAAAATCAAAAAAATCAAAACTATTATATTGTAGGAAGAAATAACTAGGAGGTCAAAAGTATTAGAGAAATAGATAGATAACAACAATCAGTTAAAGTTAAAGGCATATCACTAGCAGAACAATATCAAATAAGGAGTAGAAGATTAAGGACTAAATAGAAGTAGAAGAAAGAAATCATTAGGAAGCCATTAAAATTAATTAACCAATTCAATAAATCAACTTGTTTGGAGATACATGCCACTTTGAAACAAGTGTTAGGGATAAGAAGTAGAAGAACACGTCTGCTATAAAAAAAAGCTTCAACTTGGAGAGCAGTTGAAGTGTAGTCTTATCCACCTTGGTTTTGCAGAGTCTAAAGTGTAGGAGTTCAATCCTCTAAAGGATAAAACTTGTTAGTTATCAAAATCATTTAAAGGGCTTGATAACAAAGTTTGGCATCCTTTTTAAGCTCTCCAATATGTTGATTTGGGAACCAACAGATTGGCGAATCTGTTGGCAAAGAGAAAGGAAATTCTCTAGAATCTTTGGTGATTTAATAAAAGGAAATCTGCTAGATTAAAAAATACCTAGAAGATTAGTATAAAACATTCCTCACATTGAGATGGTGACTCTAAAAAAAGAACCTTGACAACGTATGAATGAAGAGATAATTTGTGAAACCAAAAGAACAAATCTAAGACATATAGCTCTTAAATTTTCTAAATATTAGCCTTGCATTTTTGGAAGAAGATAATTAGCACAAGTAAATCTAATCAAACACATAGAATTGGATCAAACTTTTGAGGCCTCACCCCGACCCATCACAGTCTTACTGCTCGATTTCACTTTGATACTTTATGTGTTGATACATTGATACACTTTTTGATTATCCTGACAGAGACTCGAGATACTATGTTATGATGATA
>MU228250.1:2625996-2668813 GCA_018584345.1 Thuja plicata | reverse complement strand
GCTTAAAGGCTATAGTTATAGGTAGTTTATTATAATTATAGGTTTAATTACATAGTTAATTTAGCTTAACATCCTACTTTCTTAAAGGTATTATATTCTCTCCAATATAGACATTATTATAAATGGAGTATTATTTGCAATTAGATTAAGTTTTTAATAGATTTAAATTTGATTTATCTTATTCAAATTAAGTGGTTCCATTTTATAGAGGTAATTCTTTTATTTTATTTTAAATTATGTTAATTAATTCTAGATCGGAACCTTCATTATGTGTGAAAAATTTATAGAATGACTTTACGTTGTGGATGTGAATTACTCATTATTTAATTTTAATCATGTAAATTTGTTAGACAAAGTTTATTTAATTGTATAGTTAATTATTGAATTACAGATGTAGTTCTATGTGAAATACTTAGATAGATGTTAATGTCGATTAATTCAAGTATGTTGTCTATGTGTGTTGAAATGTTAGAGATCTATGTAGATTTTCTAATTGAGATCAATTTAATACTTATCAAGAAATTTAAGGACTATAGTTTTGGAAAATTGTATAGCAAGGTTTAAATGTTGTTAGGGGAATAAGGTTTAGATTTGGTTTTGTTTTATTGAATTTTTATCTAGTGATTAATGGTTGAAGTAAATGGGGACTAGAGTTTATTGAATAAGTTGTAACTAAGGTTAGAAAACTAAATGACTTCTAGGACAACCTATTTCAATGTATGGCTCCTCACAACAGAATATCATCCTGATAATTACGTATATAACTTGGACCTAGGGTTAAATCAACCAATCCAGTCATTCACATAACCCGTATGACTAGTTGATGTTCTAATTTACATCTGTAGGTGACGTATCCCTAATTCAACTTATGCTTATACCTTTCTATTTGAAGACAACCCTTACTGTGATAACTCATTTCCTCATATACATCCCTGTTAGTGGTATGCACTTGCGTATTAAAAAAAAAAAAAAAATTATGTGTGTTTTGCCCTAGTTTTGGGCATGACAAAACTAAAAGCATAACCAGGAAAAACAAAAGGGAAGTGAACAATTCAAATGAAATAGGATTTGAAGATGCAAGAAGATTATTTGAACATGAGTTTGGAATGCCAAAGTACTATGCATGTGACAAAGGTATTCTTGTACTATAGAGATGAACATAAGAAGACATAGAATCACCCATGTGAATTTACTGAAGGCCTATTTACGCACCCAGTTTTGATTCTTCTAGGTCATCAAGAAAAGGTTCAGAGGGAGCTTAGCATAATGGTCTAGAAAAGAAAAAAATGCAAATGGAGAAAAAGATGAGAGAGAATATTAAAGGCCTCACATATACCTTGGAAGGGATGGAGGCAATAAATCAAAATAATGAGTTATCTAGGGAAATAATCGGTATCTTGGGTCAACTAATCAAATATTCTAAGTCAAAACAAAATTCCCAAATATCTAACCAGGGTGAGAGGTCCCCTGAAAATACACAAGGAAGAGAGGAGGAAAATGGTAGGAGGGGTGTAAATCATGATCATTATAGAGTCCATAACAACACTTTGTATGAAAATGACCAGGGTAAGAGAATAAGATATCTACATCCACCACATAATAATGCTCAATTTCAAACTGGAGAAAATTACCATGCAATATTTTATGACCAATTTGGTTATAGGCTCCATCATAAAAAATTCCAATTGTACAATCTGCTTGACTTCACAAAGGGATCAATAACTAGGTTCTTGACTCAACTTAGGGATTGGACATACTTTCCAAGAAACTATCCTCCTTGTTATGAAGGCTCATTTAATCATCAATCCAGAGACGTATTACTTGAAATGGGTCTGCAAGATATATGCACTAAGTGCCTACTCAAGCCACACTATATATGAAGCTGTAGGAATAAAGACTTGAAAGAAAACCTAATATATTCTTGTAGGAAGAAAATACTTGGAAAGGAACTTAACATGAATACTAATGTTGAGTAAGAATGCTTAATGCTTAATGCTTAATTCACAATGCTTTATCTATTCTTCCCGCTTTGGCTATAGGAACAGATAAATATTGGAATTAAAACTATGAGTTGTAGGAAATGAAACTAACTCTACAAAGGATTACTCACCAAGTGGGACCCCTTGGATGAGTATCTAGAATTCAATTAAATGAGATGGATCTTCAACACTTCATTATTGTATTCATATGGAAATAAGTATGACTGTATTCATAAAGCTGGAAAAACATAACAAATTACACTATCTCAGAATTAACTATAACATAATTAACTAATACCCCTCCTTTATCATGCAAGAGAGTAGAGCTTCTTTATGAAATAGAAAATTTAACTACTAACTAATAACACCAAGAGAATAGGTGGATACATTATTGCAACTAAGAAGTAGGAGTAAAAACATCCATAGAAATAGGAACAAGAAATATTTCAATGAACATGAAGAAAAAATCTAGATTCCCACTACTTCCTATATTTTCTCGGTATTAAGAATAGCATATTGATTTAATTTTTTCCTGGTTGTTGCCAACTGTATTCTTGAAATGGTTTCATTATTGTTCCTTTAGCTACAGGACCAGGTCTTCATGGATAAATATATGGATGTGTGCTAGGTCTTACTTCCTTTGATGAATTGATCTGCATCATAAACATTTTAATAGGAACAAGTAGACATATATCTAACATAGCATGCAACACATATTCTTTCACCATATGATTAATTATTCATTAAAACATAACTGCAGATTTATCATATATAAGTATATAGCATTTTTGAAAGGAATTAATGTTCAACCATGTGTGTCCAAAGTTATGAAAACCTAAGCCATGAGACTAAAGTTCATGTGGTTTCATGTCATTCATCTAAACCAAATAGAAACCAGGTCTTTTGAGGATATAAAATAAAGTGCAATGAATAGGAAATGGAGTGCACAAAAGACTATCCTATAATTTAGAAAGAGGTTATCAAAATAATGACAAATACTCATCCTATCATTTTCCCCCTACTAATTCTAGTGTTGGTCCTCTGGCACTGAGAAGTTATGATTCTTGCATTCATCCTTAAATCTCCAACAATTTCCTCTCCACCACTCCTACTTCCTACATTCCAGTAAAATACTCTGGTGTGATCGAACTTTCTTTTCTTACTGTCTTCCAAATTCTCATTCAATTCATTGTCAATACAACTATAGAGAGGCCACATAAGAATAGGGGGTTGACAAGGTAAGAAAAATCAATGTACAGGCCTTTCCTACCTTCCTAGTTACACATATCTGGGCACACGTTGTATGGTTGCTCTAAAATTTATTGGGTTGTGAGGTTCATCCTTTCTTAGCATCATAGGGATTCTCTCCCATTGCTACATTTTTCCTTTAGCAACCCTTTGCCCTTCATGATATGACATTTTTTCAAATTCCCTGTAAACTTGTTCCCTTATGTCAAATATTATTACCCTGATATCTGGATGATGGAAACCATAAGTAATATTTAACCAATCAAAGTACATGGTTGTAGGTTTACTACTTTTCGGGCACATGGGAAAAGTTAATGTTCTTTCCTTCTCCCTGTACTTTCTTAACTAATCACCAAATTTGATATCATTTATAGCCCAAGACATTAAGTCTTTTAAATGAATATCCCCAACAAATAATAAAGGATTCCAATCAACATCTAAGGGAATGACATAGTTGTGGAGATAAAATTCACCTAGCGAATTATGAATCCATTCAGGGGATTTCTTAAAAATCTCCACAAATTCTTGAGGAGTAGAAATACTAGGGTCAAGGTCCCTAAGAATTCTCATCAATTTAAATAGAAAATATTGATCCTCTAAGAATAATGCATAAACCCTAGGGGGTGGTCTACACTCCATTAATTAAGGAATCAACTCAGTGATTGCATCCATTTTATGTTGTAGGTGCTTTACCTCTTGTTTATGTTTATTAATTTCTTTTTTCATTCTACCCCTTTCTAACTCCCACATATTGTGTTCATATTATTCATGCTTGTAAAACTTTAAAGAAACTGAATGGCATGTTATCTATTTTGGGGGTACATTACCATCCTCTGGTCTTTGATTACTCTCCTCTTCTACACTTTTCTCCCTGGCATCAACCTATTCAGTGATAGGAGGCAGACTCCAAATCACTAACTGACATGAACTTCTATGTGGTTCTTCAGTGGTGGTAAGCTTAACAGCTACCACAACTAAATCATTTAACCCTTGAAACTCCCCCCTATCTAGGGATGGAGTTGTTTCTTCCATTCTTTGTTCACTCTTCTCCTCAAGAGGTGTGTGAATGGGAAACTTTTCCCCCACATTATTGCAATCCTTTAGAGGACTACCAATATCCTCTTTTTCCAAAGAATGGAGTTCATCTATGGTTTTCTCATCTTCAGAGATGTTAACTATAGGAATTTATTTATGGAGTCAACTAGGGTTAACATTAGATGGCATTTTTTCTCTTTCTTGAATCCGCACACTTCTCCTTATTGGAGTTTCTATAGTGGTTGCAAGACTTTTTTTGGAGTACTCCTGTTAGGAGTGGTGGTTGCAAGAGACTGAGAAGCAGGGGAAGGAGTAATTGTGTGTTTTTTCTTTTTAGAACTAGTGGAAACATACACAAGAGTCTTTTCCAATTCTTTCTCTGGTACTTCCTCACTTATATTTCCTTTCCCTCTTTCTTCCTTTCTAATTTCTCTAGTTTTTGATGCGATAATAACTTCTTGATCATTTGTTTTATCTCTAGGGACCTGGGTTCTAGAAGCCCTAGTTGTAGGTCTTTGGGCTGGATGAGAAGCTTCTGAAGTATAAGGCTCATGTGTTCACTTAGTGTCTTCCCTAGGAATGTCTATTCGCTCCATATTAACCTTTCCACTAGGCCCTCCATTTATTAAATGAACTTCCCTGGCCAAAACAAATTCTTCCCATCTCATGGGTGATACATCTCTCAAAGACCTTTCAACTAGCAGTTTAATTAACCCATGATGTGCTACAACATTTTTTTTCCTTTACTGACCTCCTAAAAACTTAAAGATAACAATGAATAAAGGAAATTTGGAACATTCATTTGATAACCATGTCTTAAATGACTTAACAATTTAAAATTAATTGTGTGCAGACATGAGAATCGGCCTTCAAAGGTGAAATACCTGATAATGTGGTTGTCTAGCTGAGGGTATGGTGGAGGCAGAGATAAGCATCTAGCTCCTTGATTGTCTACCTCCAGTTGTTAGTCACCTCTTACTATGAATTCTTCTTTGGCCAACCTAGCATCATGACCATGTGGGTAGGGATCCCTTATAGCTGGTAGGCCAGAGATTTACACAATCCTTGCTTCTGAGGCATCAAATCTTAGCCCCCTTGCCTCAGCTTCTCCATTATTGAATATGTTTAAAAAATTGAAGGAAATTCTTTCATCAAAGTCATTTATTATGAGAAAATAGCCTAACCACCCCACATTATTGAAATTTTGCACACTTTCCTAATCATTCAATAAGACTGAATGGTCTACTCACTCATGGTGGATTAGTGATCCACCCATTTTGAAAATTTTCCTCCTTTGTCAACATTTATCAAAAGGCACAAACCCTTCTGCTATGAATACCTATCACTCTAAACATTGGAAACCAGTTGTCGTGAATAACCTTTACTCAAAAAAAAATTGGAACCAAATGAAGAGATTTGGAGAGAAAAATTATAGGCACCACTAATGATATCAAAAAGCATGAGGAATGACACACTTGGCTATGAGTACAACAAAATATAAGGTTGCAAGAGGAATTCTCACGTAGTATCCATCACATCATTATGTACTAAGGTTGCGGGCTAATGATAAAAATGACATCTTTTGGTATTTAAGACAATTTAACTCTTTAGGAAACATGCAAAGGTGATGAATGACATTCAATAACCCCACCCCCTACTAAAATGTTGTCTTGTATCCGCACATGCCAAATCTTGGATGGTGATCATTTAATAAATGTTATATACAAATATAGAAAATTGACATCATGAAGCAATAAATAAACCAAGTGAAAAATAAATACATGCGCATACCTAGAGTAGTGGTGCCAACTGGATGTACCAGTTCATAAAGATTTTGCTAACGTGTGTTGAGAGAAAGACTGAGTAAGAGAGTGAAGTGGAGTTTTGAGTGGGATGATAGACACGTGGAATGAGATGGAATGGAAAACTTTATTACAAAGAAAAGGGTTTCCTAAAGAAGAGGAAACATTTATTATGAATTGTATGTGATGTCAACATTAAAGACAAGTGATGAGCTTAAGGGTTTCACCTTTGGCTGCAGGAAGTGATGGTTGCTATAAAGATATGAATTGTTGCAGGAACTTGGCCTTAGTGGTTGGTTTATGATATAGATGGATTCTATGTTCATTGATCAGTAACTTGAAGTAGACTCAATTGATTGTTGTCAATTTCACAATACCATTATCAAAGACATTCTCAATTTCATAAGGCCCTAGGCAGTAGGTAGTCAAATTACCTTGATTGTCTTGGAATCTAGAGTCATATAACAAGTCCCAAACACCAGGAACATACTTCTTCATTTTGATGTGAGATTCATGCCACTTTTTCTATTAGATTTGAACTACCTCGGTGTTCTGAAGGGATGTTTTCCTCATCTCATCAAGTTCATTAAGTTGTAAAAGTTTAGCTCATTGTATTGTATGAAGATCAATGTTAAGCTCAAGGGATGTGTGAAGATTTTTATGCTCAAATTAAATGGGCATCATGGTTGACTTTTCATACAATAAATCAAAGTGGGTAAACCTTTTTGTGGTCTTCCAAGTAGTTTTGTAAACCTAGAAAACTTTAGGGAGTCGAATAATCTAGTCTTTCTTATGCATTTGGATGGTTTTAGTGAGGATATCCTCTATTTCCCTGTTAGTGATCTCATCCTTTCCATTTGCCTAAGGGTGATATGGACTAGACTTCAAGTGTCTAATATTATATTCATTGATCAAGGCGGTAATTAATGTATATGTAAACTATGCTCCTTGGTTTGTCACTGATTCCCATAGAACTCCATACCTGGTAAAGATTTCTTCATACAAGAATTCAGCAACCCTGTTGTCTCTAGCATGCTTCATGGCCCGTACCTCCACCCATTTGATAAAATAGTCTATGCAATATTAGAATGTAAGAATTATCATTTGATGGGGGATAAATTGGCCCCACAAAATCTATCCCCCATTTATCAAAAGGTGTGACTACCACCTATGGGCAAAAAGACATTTTATCTGACTTGGTAGGTCTGCCCATTCTCTTACACCTATCACATTTGTTGGTGTAGTTTCTTGCATCTTTGTGTAAGGTAGGCTAGTAATACCTTGTTTCTAGAACCTTTAGGGTTGTCCTCTTTGCTTCAAAATGATCTCCACATGGTTCACATGGCATGCATGGAGGATGTCATATTTTTCATCTTCTCACACACATCTCATAACCTAATCATGGCCAGTGTAAAATAGACAATTTGCAATCCAAGAAAAGTTGAAAGTTTTCTCTACTAGAAGCCTCTTTTCCTTTGATGAAAAATAGGGAGGTATCTTTTTATAGGCAAGATAATTTGAAATTTTTGCATACCATGACATTTTGGCTAAGATAGAGAACAAATGATCATCGAGAAAGTTGTCATCAATGATTATGAAATCATCAATATTTTGCAATCTTGACAAAAAATCAGAAACCACATTAGCCTTGCCTAGTTTATCTATTATGGTGAGATCAAATTCATGTAACAGAAAAATCCATCTTACTAACCTTCTACTTATTGCTGGCTTGTTTGTCAAATACCTAATGGATGCATGATCAGTATGGACAAATATCTGATACCTTGTTATGTAATGGAGGAATTTTTTAAGGGCATATATTACAACTATTAGTTCCTTTTCTGTGATTTTATAGTTCAATTCAAGTCCCTGCAGATTATTAATAATTAAATATATAGCATTTTCTATAAGTCCATCCTTCTATCCTAAGATGGCTCCTACAGCATAGTCAGAAGCACCAATGTCTATATGGAATGGTAAGGACCAATTAGGACCTCTTAGAGTAGGTTCCTGAGTAAGAAATTATTTTAGTTGCATGAAGGATTCATCACAGGCTGAAATCCATTGGAAAGTAGAGTCTTTTGTAAGAAGATAATATATTGGGCCAGCCATCTTGCTAAAGTCCTTAATGAATCACCTATAGTAGATAGCATGCACTAAGAAACTTCTTACATCCTTTTTCCTTGTTGGTGTGGGTGGGTTAAAGATAACTTCAATTTTGGTAGGGTCAACTTGTATGTCAACTTTAGATATGTAATGCCCTAGGAATACTCCCTCTTGCTTCATCATGAAACTCTTCTCACTGTTTAAAGATAAGTTATGCTCCTCACATATTTTCAGAACTTTGCTAAGATTGGCCAATTCTTCTTCATAAGTTACACCATAGGTTGTGAAATCATCCATGTAGATTTCCATGGAGTCATAAGAAATATCCAAAAAGATACTAATAACTACTCTTTGAAATCATGCCTAGTAAATCATGGGATTTATTCCAGTCTTGGCCCGATTTACATAATGGCTCACTATTTGCAAATATCTGGAAGTGTGCACCAGCGCTTATTGTATGGTTGATCTGGTTGGAAAGAAATAAAAGGATTTTTTGAAATGAGCAGTCAAATTTAGAATCAGCTCTACAAGGATTAGAAAAATCAATATCGGAAGTTGTAAATGCTAGCATTTTTAAATGTGGATACAATCCAGTACTGTCATCATGGGATAGTAGCATCATGAGAACTTGGGGGAACCTCAGTATACCAATGGGATGGGGTGCATCTAAAAAGGTACCAAGTCTAGTTGATAGATCGAATATCAAATGGCATCCCCTCAATCAACAGGTAATGAAAATAAATTTCGATGGAGCATCTCGTGGCAACCTAGGAATATCAGGATTGGGTGCATGCATCAAGGATTCACATGGCAATTTAGTAGCATGCATTTCCTCCCCATTTCCGATAGGATCAAATAATATAGCAGAAGCACAAGAAATTCTTGCAGGACTAATACTGGAAAAAAAATGTGGAATCACCGACATACATGTTGAAGGTGACTCCATGGTTATAATTAATGCCTGCATCAAAAGATCTACCCACAATTGGAAACTAGAATACATCCTAAAGAAAATTTGGTGATTATTGGACACCTTCTCAAAAACATTCCTCTCCCATACATTACGGGAAGGAAATCAGGTTGCAGACTATCTAGACAACTTTAGCTGCGAGGGTGTGGATATTACACTTATAATGCCAAGTGTAATCCCAGGAGATATGTGTGAATTAAATAGATTAGTGGAATTAGATCAATCGAGCATTGCACATAATGATGCATAAAATGAACATTCACATAGCTATAAAGTACGCTGGCGATAGGATCAGTTTCAAGCATATAGATGATGTCATCAACACGCACACGTGAGGGTATGTGGTAATCAAGGTGAGAAAAGGTATGCAGGTGATGTAAAATAATCAATCCTCCATGTGGGAATTGAATTCTAGAATGAACAGTGATCTTTAATAGGCGATGGGTTGATCTCAAGGTGAAAAAGGAAGTACACCTAATTAATGCAATTATGATGCAAAGCTAGGCATTTCAAAAAAGTGGATCCCAGAACTTATTGTCACCATATCCATTGCGCATGGCTACCTTCAACCAGGGAAATCTGGAGTGCAAATAGTGTCAATTTAGAGTTAATTGCAATAAAGACACACTCATTTATGTGCCTCGATGAAGCCCTCAAAACACTCCACATATCTTATTTAAACACTTCACGACACAATGTGTAACATAAGCATTAGAGTATGGATTGTATGGCAGAGGTATGTGTTACTTGCCGGTCTTGTGCTACCCATCATTCTAAACTATTGCCAAAAAATTACAGAATTTGGCTGTCATCCAACATAAATGAAGACGTGCTCCCAATGCGCATCAATGATCAAGAGATGGATGAAATGTTTCTGGTGCACTTCGATGCCATTTGATGCGCAATCATACACGTAACAGGTCATGAGAACTTTGACCCACAAACTAAACAATTTATGTTTCCTTCACAGCTAATGTCTATATTTTTGTCGAATGCAATGGACCTCCTTCAGTCCCCTCGTTTATTAGAAATTTTGGCATTCAAAGTGGTTCACAAGCAGTTTTGGGTTTCCAACAAACTAATGCATGCTATGCAAAATTATGACCTCTGGAATGGCCACGCGTTGATTGGGGGTTTGTTTACCACACATCAAATTCTACACAACCACGGATTCTTAGTGGCATTTAATGGAGCCAAGAGGGCAATAGAAATGAAGAATGCACAGATCATGAGAAATGTACTCCAAGAGAATGGGCATGTCCTTGGCCTGCTGTTGGAGGGGAAAACAATGGCTACGGTTCTCACATTGACAGACCTTCTGGGGTTACCAAATTTATCAGGGATTCCTAGGCACATCAATCCCCGGAGACCTCATGTAAGGCATGAAGAAACCCCAAGCTTCAATCTGCAATGAAAAGATATTTGGGCCCTGGAGAACAGACCCAATTTACAAACTTCCCACCATTTGGATTGGGTGTCGGGTGCAGCATCCAAATGGGCATCGGGTGCTGCAACCAATTTGGGTTAGGAAGGCAAAAATTAGGAATCACATGGAAGCGGGTGGGTTACCAAATCCCTAGAACCAGAACCAACTGGAGGTTCTACGGGTTAGGGACCATGATATATGACACCACACGAGTAGAAGAATATGGCAGATTGTGGTTGGGATATGGCTGAAATAGAGGAAGGAGCAATGGTGTCAGTTGTGGAGTGGCTGCACCAATCGCATCACTCTACGGATGATGTTGCGATGCAAGAGTAAAGCAAGTTACTGATGGTGAAGAATTTTTTTGCAAATATGTATATTCGTTGATATAGTTCATCCCTCGACCGTGCCTGATTTTGTAGAGTGTTAAATTTTTTGTTATAATGGACTTGAGAAGATATAAAATTTTGGGTTGTCTATGGGTCAAATACCATGGTTTGGGATATCAGTGTCAGTGGTGTCCGACGATGACCAGAACTGAAACTGACACTAACCAGAACCAACACTGACACCGACACCAACTAGAACCGACACCGATAATGACCAGAACTGACACCGATGACAACAACAACTATTACCGATGCTACAAAGAACTGACACCGATGGACCAACCGAGATAATTTACAAGTGATCTCGACTAGCAAGGTTACCTGATCGATAGTACCGATGACCTGAACCGGCCAGATGGTTTTATATAAATAATGACTGGAAAGAATGACTAATGTAGAAGGGTGGTGATTTTGTTCTTGAATATAAATAATGTATTGTATCTGAGCAAGGATTCTGGTTTTTCTTGCTAGTTCTTTCCCAGATGAGCTCTTGAACCAGCTTTTATTATTTAATATATATATATAGTGTCTCGTCCACTTTTGCCTAAAAAAAAAAACTACTCTTTGAAATGTGGTTGGTGCATTATAAAGACCAAAGGGAATACAGATTAGGCATAGGTTCCCTAAGGATAGGTAAAGGTAGTTTTCTCTTGATCTTTAGGAAGAATCCTGATCTAGTTATACCCACTATACCTATCTAGGAATGAAAAGTACTTCTTGCCTACTAGAGAGTCCAAAATTTGATCAATGAAGGGTAAAGGAAAGTTGTCTTTCCTGGTGGCATTGTTGAGTTCCTTATAATTGACACACATCCTCCATTTACCCCCTTTCTTTAGAACTATCACTAAGGGAGAAAACCACTGGTTGTATGATATGGGGTAGATGAAACCAACATTTAGCAGTTTTTGCAATTCAACCTTAACTATCTCCCATAGAGAAGGATTGACTCCTCTTTGAAATTGTCTGATAGGTGGTTTATCCTCCTTGAGATATATCCTATGGGTGAATAATTTGGGATCTAACCCTTTCAAATCCCCATAATCCCATGCAAAAGATTTCTTATGATCCTAGAGCAACTGGGCTAAAGAGAGTTGTTGTTGTTGATTTAATTTATTGTTTACATTCAAGAAGCATCCTAGGGAAACCTCAATCTACTTGGTTAGTTCTACCATGAAATTTTCAGTGAATGGGGGCATTTATATTTCATGGGGAAGAAATTTATGGTAAATTTGTTTGGCTGCAGGAAGGTAGGATGACTTTGAATCAGGTTACAAAGGTTGTAGGGAGCATTGTTGGGTAGAGGACCATCCAAAGGATTGTTCCCTCTTTCCATAATCATTATGCATGATGTTAGCGAGCAATGCATCTTCTTCCTGAAGTTGTAGGAAATGATCTCTTATGAGCATCATTAATTGAACTATTGAATTGACCTCCTTAGATTATTCCCATATATCTAGCCAGACAAGTGTGACTAGTTTAGGTTGGGGCTGAGCAGGTGGATATAAGGTGAGTTTCTTGGTAGTTAGACCATCATAAATGGTCATATATCCTAAACGACAGCCAATATAGGCATCTGCAGTAGCTAACCATGGTTGTCCTAGAATAATGGGATATCCCAAGCATTGTTTTTGGTGAAAGGATCATAAAATTTGCAGCATATGACTAGGATTCCAATGTCACAACTATATCCTCCACCATTCCATCAGGTTTAACTGTTGGATTGTCTGCAAGCTGCACGATAGTAGGTGTAGTCTGAAGGTTAGAAATACTAATATTCTGCATAATATCCTTAGTCATGATATTAATAGTTACACCTAGGTCGACCAGGGAATTCTTTATGGGTGTTATATTAATAATGACCTCTATAATAGGACTATCAGGGTCAGAATATTTGGGGACAAAATAATTTCCAAGAATTATGTCTACAAGTTTCCCTAAGACATGGGCAGACTAGGGATCCTTCCTTTTTCTATCAGGATTTTTGAAACAAGCTTCCTTGATAGCCTTTCTATAGGTGGGCACATCCTTGATTGCTTGGAATAGTGGAATTTGGACACTGATGTGTTTAAGTTGATCCAGTATGTCAAAAAATGTTTCTTCAGTAGGCTTGGAGATTTCATCTTGTAGCCTTGTGGAAAAGGTGGGGTTGATTTCTTGGGTTGCTTAGTTTTACTAGATAGGCCTGCTTGAATTGGATTTGGAGCTACATTGACTTGTTCGGGCCCCTCAAATGATATCCATATTACATATAGGGGAAGTAGGTGTAGGAAATTTAGTCCCAGATCACAAATGGATATCATTGATATTAATGGAATAAGCAAGTTATTGAGTAGGGTCTACTGAGTAAACAGGTTGTTGCTACGCTGGGGATCTTTTATTGGGATTTGGTTGAGGCTAAGCGGGTAGCTGGGTTGGCCTTGGAGGATTAGTAGTGGATACAGGAGGTGGCATAAGTTCTTTTTGTTGTGGCAGAGGAGGTAGATGTAGGAATCCAAGAGGTTGATTTGGCCATTGTTTGCCTCCTCTCCATTATGGATTATATTGCCAATTACCCTGTGGTGTTTGGCATGCCCCTTGGTGTTATTTCCAACTCCTTTGAGGGTTTTTCCACTAGTTATTTTGATAATTTGGCCACTAAGGATGGGTACTATTCAGAGGTTGAGACTGATAATTCAAAGGAGGTTGTCATTGATTATTATAAAAAAAACCACTAAAAGAAAAAGGATCGTGTGGCATACCTTGTCTTGGAGCTCATGGCCTCCTTTGTGCAAAAAATAATACTTTCTCATCATATCCTTAAATTGGATTGAAGTCAGTAGGAATAATTGAAGCCTCCAATTTAGAAACCATCGTGCATTGGTAGTCTCTCTTCATTTGTCTACAATGAGGGCACCATTATGCTAAAATAGCCTCAGCTTCCTCATGTTTCTTCTTTGCTTGCATGGTGTCCAATTGTGTTGCCATATTATTAATAATATCCTACTTGAAATATGACAGAAGATGGGTTATCTCTGTCCTTGATGCTCCAACACCATTTTATCTTCATGTAGTAGCTTATATCCTCTTCCTTTCTTGGAAACATCTCTGAGGTAGTTAAGACATATCTTCTTGATCTCATCGCATGTGGACCGAGTTATATCTCCTCCTGCTATTAGGCCTAGAGCTTCAATGCATCCTTCATTGATACCTCTAAGAAAGATAAATTTAAGGGATTCTTGATTGAGCTAATGCTAAGTGTTCTTTTGTAGGCTAAACAAGAATCGGGACACATAGTCCTCTAGACTTTCATCTTCTATTTTATTCATTTTAAAGATGTCATCTCCCTTCATGTCAATTCCCCTACAATACTCCTTAAACTTCTCTAAGAAGGAAGCCTTCATCTCATCCCAGTTATGGGAAACATCACTTCCTATGCCCATAAACCATATATTTGCTGACTCTTTAAGAGTTGCATGAAATCATTTAATCCTATGGGTATCAGTAGTGTAGTCAAAACTTCGGCAGAGCATATCAAACTCAAAGAGAAAGGCATCAGGATCCTCTGTTACTAGGCCATACAAATTGGGAAGGGATAAAGATGGTATATTCTTGAGATTGTTATTATCATGTTTATTAGTGGTGGGAAATGGAAAGGTAGGTGGAGTTGGAATCCTTGGTGGATGCCTCTGTGGACCTCTTGGTTGATTCCCTGGTTGGTAGACTATTAAGACCAACTGATTATCCTCTTCCTCTTGGTCAGGATATTGAATATACATATTAGCTATGATTTTAGCAAAAGGGTTTAAGTCAATGGGTTCTTAAAAGATGTGAAGTTATAAGGCTTCATCCTCTGAGGATGATGAATAATTGGGAAGGCTTGGAATAGAATCAACAAAAGGACCTTCTTCTTCTTCTTCTTCTTCTTCTTCTTCTTGTGGCACAAAGATTTCTCCTAAATGATTGTTGGGGTAATTGGGTAGGAATCTTCCTAAAGAATCTCTCCTTCTATGCATGCAAATAGAGTGAACTTTTGCATGAACTTTTTGAAAATGAAAACTAACTACTCAAAAATAGGAATGAAATCATGAGCTAAATTAAATCCTACAAATGGCTAAGTTAGGACTTAGCTCAACATCATCCCCAACAACGGTGGAAAAAATTCTTTACTTCAAAAAGGGATAAATAACTTGGTTCTTGACTCAACTCAGGGATTAGACATCATATTCAAGTATCTATCCTCCTTGTTATAAAGGCTCATTTAATCATCAATCCAGTGGTGTATTACTTGAAATGTGTCTGCAATATATATGCACTAAGTTCCTGCTCAAGCCACACTATCTATGAAGCTGCAAGAATAAAGAAATGAAAGAAAACCTAATCTATTGATGTGGGAAGAAAATACTTTGAAAGTAACTGAACTGAAATACTAATGCTAAGTAAGAATGCTTGATGCTCAATTCACAATACTTTAACTATTCTGCCTGCTTTGGCTGCAGGAATAGATAAACACTGGAATTAAAACTAGGAGCTAAAAAACTAACACTACCAAGGATTACTCACTAAGTGGGCCTCCTTGGATGAGTATCCAGAATTTAATTACACAAGATGGATCTTGAACACTTCATTATTGTATTCATATGGAAATAAGTATGACTGTATTCATAAAGCTGGAAAAACATAACAAAATACACTATCTCAGAATCAGCTATAACATAATTAACTAATTCCCCTCCTTTCTCATGTGGGAGAGTAGAGCTTATTTATAAAATAGAAAAACTAACTACTAACTGAACACACTAAGAGAATAGGTGGATACATTATTGCAACTAATAAGTAGGATTAAAACATCCATATAAATAGGAACAAGAATTGTTTCAATGAACATGAAGAATAGATCAAGCTTCCCACTACTTCCTAGATTTTCTCGGTATTAAAAACAAAATCTTGACTTAATCTTCTCCTGGTTGTCGCCAACTATATTCTCGAACTGGTTTCATTATTGTCCCTTTAGCTATAGGATCGCATCTTCATGGATAAACATATGGATGTGTTTTTGGTCTTGCTTCCTTCGATGAATTGATCAGCATCATAAACATTTTAATAGGAACAAGTCGACATATATCTAACATAGCATTCAACACATATTCGTTCACCATATGATTAATTATTCATTGAAACATAACTAAAGATTTATCATAAATAAGTATATAGCATTTTAGAAAGGAATTAATGTTCAACCATGTGTGTCCAAAGTTATGAAAACCCAAACCATGAGACTAAAGTTTATGTGGTTGCATGCCACTGATCTAAACCAAATAATAACCAAGTCTTTTGAGGATATAAAATAGAGTGCAATGAATAGGAAACATAGTGCACAAAAGAATATCCTATAGTTTAGAAAGAGGTTATATAAATAACGACAAATACTAATCCTATCACAATCCACCACTGCCTCATTATAAGAATTTCAATAATTAAAATGTTCAATACCAGTACATGCCTCAAAACTATGGACCCCATTTTCAGCCAGATCCTTTTGCATTTACAAGAGGCCCCATAAATGTCAACAAGTACAAACCATTAGACTTCACACAAATCATTGGAGCTCCTCATGATATAAAAAAATGAATTGAAAGTTGATATCCAAAAATTTGAAGGAAGTATTACAGAAAACATTGAAAGTCATATAAGATCATTTGAGAACACTATGGAGAACCATGAAGTACTCCATGAGGACATCTATATGAATTTATTTGTGCAATATTTAACTGATGGTGCAAGAGAATGCTATAAAGGACCGCCTAATGCTTTAATTAGTAAATGGGTGGATTATGGGAAAGGCTTCCTTGAAGAATATGGTGATCGCAATGATCCTTCATTTTCTCTACATGAATTAACCAATATAAAGAAGGGATACAATGAATTAGTTCCTGAGTTTAATAAGAGGTTTCATAAATTACTAAATAGAGTCCATGTCCGAATGAAACCCATTGATGAAATAAGTTTGGTATTTTATATGGATGTTTATGATAGTAAAACTTGATGAACTATAACTGATTGAATGTTTGAAGATGTTAAGTTGATGATCACCGAGGTGCAGAAAGTTAATGCATGACATTAAATTAGTTAATGTAGTGTATTTTCATTGATTTCAACTTGATATAATTTGATTGGTTATATAAATATTGTCAAAGACTTCAAATAACAGAAGAGATAAAGGTTATGTTATCAGTAATGCATAAAAATTTAGTATACACCAAGTGACAACAAACACCGAAGGACAGTGCACTCCAATGGATAGAGAACCCCAAGAGAAGAGTCATAGTGATACCCGAGCAAGCATTACCGAGCAGAACCAAAGATTAACCTGAGAATAATTGAAAGTCACAGTTTTGCCTGATGGACAGACAGCCCTGATGGATAGAGATGCCTAAGGACAACTAAAGTCAAGACCAAGATAACAAGGAGTTAAACACCAAAAAGAACTGAAGTTCAGAAATGACAAAAGACTTAGCTGGCAGGAGCTAAATATGGAGTTAACTGATTGATCACATTGTTTTCATCGACAAGTTAAAAGCCAGAGATAAGCTAGATTTTTAAAGTTGTTTTATTCCAGTTTTCAAGGATAAATTTGTGGGATAAAACTAAAGCAAGCTTTAAAGCAAGAATGGTAATAATTATGGATCATGCCAAGAACAAGAAAGACAAGGACTTAGAAACAGTGAAATTATGTCTATAAGAAAGACAAGCTAATTCATTATGAATTGGTGGGTGAATAGAGAAGAGGATGCTGAAGAGAATACTGGTGAAGAAGACTTCATACAGTCCTGATCAAAAAAGCTAAAGAAAAGAGCTAAAAGATTTCTATGGACACCGAGCAACAGAGGAACAACAACATCACCGAGTAGAAAGAAGTCAAGGAAAGAATAGAAAGGAAACATTGATCAGAAATGTATTATGAGCTTATAATAGATTTGAAAATATGCAAGTCTAAGTTGTATTTATGAATAGATCATTTACTGTCTCAGTTTAACCATTGGATCAGAAAGTCTCTTAACTAAGCAGGATTTAATTATCCTTTATATATTGAGATACATCCCAGGGAGTATCAAAAATTTTCTCATGAAGATAGCATAGTGAAATGCCAGATATCAAGTGACAAACTATTATATTAAATCCTGTAACAAGGTTGCACTTAACAGTGTGTTTGTAACCTTTAACAGGGTTGGCTCTTCACCGAGCTCACTTCAGAAGAGTGAAAATTTTGGGTTACCGGTCCCAAGTGGTTTTTCCCTTAACAGAGTTTCCACATTAAAAATACATGTGTCAAATGTGTTTATGGTTCATTACTTTAATGTTTTGCTTTACACATTACTAAAATAGGATTGATCAGTAAATACTAAGTTATTTACTATATTTTAGTAAAGGCTAGACTGCTATTTGGTAAAGCTTAAGAATAAGGTCTAGCAGTGAACTCCGACAAGTAGTTATTTGATAACATTATTTAAGGGCATACATCTTGTAGGACTGAAGATAACTAGAGGTTTATAATTTTGGTATAAAGCTTTTGGGTTTATTTATTGGATTATTTTTTAGGTCATTGATTCATCCCCCCCCTCTCAATTATTCTAACAATTGGTATCAGAGCTAGTGTGCTTAGAAATGAAGGTTTCTTGACCTAATCTAAAATCACAAGATGAGAAAATGGGATGTGCCTAAGTTGAACAAGGACAACTTTGCATCATGGCAAAGCAGGATAAGACTCCACCTATCAGATTTTAGAAATGATGTTACTCAATACTTGGATACTGAATATGTGTTGCCTACTAGACATCACACACTTGATCAATTGAGAGAAAATAATGAGCACAATTCTATGATAATAGAAATTGCTTCCTCACTCTTTGATGCTAAATTTGAAGATGTCAAAACATGCACCACTGCAAAGAAAATGTGGGACAAATTGAAGCTAGTACATGGAGGAGATGCTAATGTGCTAAGAGCTAAGGCAAAAAGCCTAAGAGGTAAATTTGATGACCTAAGAATGAAAGAATGAGAAAACATCACTCAGTATAGCTATAGAGTCAAAGAGGTAGTCAATGCTATCTGAGGAGTCGGAGGTGTACTTGAAGAAGAAATAGTGGTAAGTAAAATCCTAAGAACCTTAATGCTTGTTTATGCTATTAGAGTATCTACTATACAAGAAATGAGAGCAGTAGCAAATAACAATGTCACTCTAGATAGTTTGGTTGGTAGACTTATTTCATTTGAGATGAATAAATTTGACAACGGTGTCTTATCATCTATTGAGTTTGCATTCAAATCTTGTTTGAAAATAAGTAAGTCAAGTCATAAACACACTCTGAGAAATGATAGTGAAAGTGATAGTGATGACCAAAAACGTGATGAGATTGAAGCACTAATGGCTAGAATATTACAAAGAGGAAAAGGTAGATACAAAGGTAAATTACCATTGGTATGTTTTAATTGTAAAGAGATTGGACACTTTGCTGCTAGATGTCCTAACAAAAGAAAAGAAGATAGAAATAGTGACAAATCATATGAAAAGAAGTTTGACAGAGGTGATGTCAAATATTACCGAAGTAACCGACAATCTAACAGAAGAGATACCTAGGACTCCAAGGACAAAGGGAAGAAAGCTTGTTACCTGGCTGAGAACAAAGCTGAGAATACTGACACTAAATTTGATGAGGATATTGAGGTGGTATTTTTTTCTAAGAGGGATGATTTAGATGAAGAGGAAAGGTATGTTGAGATTGCACTCATATCTAAGGTTAGTAAAAATGGTGTATGGATTATTGATAGTGGTTGTACTCACCACATGACTAGAGATAAAGAAAATTTTGAAAATTTTGAGTATTATAATGGTGGATCAATAAGAATGGGTAATGACTCACCTTGCCTGGTTGAAGGTAAAGGAACTATAATGTTGAATAATTTGATCAGATGTGAAAATGCATACTGGGTAAAAGGACTTAACTATAATCTATTGAGTGTTTCATAGCTGAATAATATAGGTCACCGAGTTGCATTTGATAACAAAAAGGAAAATATATTTAATGAATCAAGAAGGTTGATCGCAACTGGTGAAGAAACAAAAGGTAACCTATTATATATTGATTATAATAACACCACTTGTTTAATGGCTAGAAATGAAGACATATGGTTGTGGCATAAGAGGTTATGTCATGTGAATTTTGACAAAATGATTAGGATAAACAATAAAAGGAAAGTAAGAGGCTTACCGAGCATGTCAAAGCCCGACCATGTCATGTGTAAGAATTGTCAAAAAGGTAAAATGACAAAGTCTATTTTCAAGAGAAAAACCTACACATCTAATGTCATTCTAGAATTAGTCCATACTGATATATGTAGACCAATGAGAACAAAGAGTTACTATGGTGATAGATACTTCATTTTCTTTGTAGATGATTATCTAGAATGATGACAGTTATGTTCCTAAAAGAGAAATCAGAAGCATTCAAGATATTTAAATGGTATAAAGCTATTGTAGAAAAGAAAAGTGGTAAGGAACTAGAATTCTTAAGATCAGATAGAGGAGAATTTATTTCTGATGAATTCACTAACTTTTGTAATGAGCATGGAATTCAAAGACAAGTTTATGCACCAAGAACACCGAAACAAAATCAAATTGTTGAAAGAAGAAACAAATCCATTGTTGATTGTGCAAGAACACTGATGTTTGAGAAAGGCATCACTCAAACATTTTGGAGGGAAGCTGTCAGTACTGTTGTCTACACATTGAACAGAGTTCAATTGAAGAAAGACACCCTAAGAGCTATGGTATGGATACACACCCAATGTAAGTTACTTCAAAAAATTTGGAATTCAATGTTATATTTTGAAAGATGATAGAAATGGAAAACTTGAATCCAAAGGTGAAAAAGGAATATTTTTAGGGTATTCCACCAAAATCAAGGCTTATAAATGTCTTAACAAATCCTCTAACAAAATAATTGAAAGTGAAAATGTAAAAGTAGATGAATTTTCAGAGAAAAATGATAAGGAAAGTAGAAAAGAATCAAAAGACTACAACGGGTTTGTCTATAGTGAAGAACCTAACACTCTACCTGAGAAAAAATGTATCACTCCTGAGCAATAGAACAATGCACCCAAGCATCAGGCTGCAAACACCAAAAATTAGGAAATTGCTCAAAATGATGTTCTGAGCAATGGAGATCAGAATGAAGGTGAAGATGATGATCAAAATGATGAACAAAGAGATGAACTGATACTTTCCAAGTATGTTAGAAAACACCATCCATAGAACCAGATCATAGGAGACAAGAAGGTTGGAATGAGAACAAGAAGTAAGTCACTAAACTCTAGATGTTGAATTTGTATTTTGAGCCTAAATCTGTTAATACTGTACTTGAAAATGAAGAATGGGTCAGTGCTATGAATGAAGAGATAGAACAGATTGAGAAGAACATAACATGGACATCAGTACCTAGACCAGATGACAAGAATGTCATTGGTACCAAATGGATATTCAGAAACAAGTTGAATGAGAATGGAGAAGTCACAAGGAAAAAAGCAATATTAGTATGCAAGGGGTATGCACAAGAAGAAGGTATTGACTATGGTGAAACCTTTGCACCTGTTGCTAGACTAGAAGGAGTCAGAATTCTACTTTATTTTGCTACATTCAAAGAATTCAAGGTATACCAAATGGATGTCAAATCTGCATTGCTAAATGGAATACTAGAAAAAGAGGTATATATTGAACAACCAGAAGGGTGTGTTGATCGTAACAAGAGAAAAATGGTTTGTAGACTACACAAAGCCTTGTATGGATTAAAACAAGCACCTAGAGCATGGTATGAAAGACTTCACTCCTAACTCATAAGTATTGGATTTGTAAGAACAAGTGAAAATAGTAATCTGTAGTTAAAATAAGATACCGATGATAACATTTTGACTGCTGAAATATTTGTTGATGATATCATATTTGGGGGTACTGATATGTTATGCAAATCATTTGCTAATGAAATGAGCAAAGAGTTTGAGATATCAATGTTTGAGGAGATCAAATTATTTCTTGGTCTACAGATTCTTCAATAGCATGTAGGCATATATATCACACAATCCAAATACATCAAGGAAGTGCTAAAGATATTCAAGATGGAAGATTCCAAACCAGTTGGAACACCTATGGCAACCAGATGCAAGCTAACAAAGGAAGACAAGTCAACAAAGGTAAATTAGACCCTATATAGATCTATGAAATGCAAACTCATGTATGTTGTTCATACTAGACCAGATATAGCACATGCAATTGGAATAGTTGCAAGATTCTTTGCTAATTCCTAGGAATCACACATGACTGCTGTCAAAAGAATTCTAAGATATATAAAGAATATTGAGGACTATGGCTTATGGTATAAAAGAGAAGGCAAATTTGAGCTTCAAGTCTATACAGATGTTGATTGGGCTGGAAACTTAGATGACAGAAAGAGCACAATAGGAGGAGCATTCTTCATTGGTGACAGACTTGTCACATGGATAAGTAAGAAGCAAGGATGCATCTCACAATCTACTGCAGAAGTAGAATATGTGGTTGATGTTGGAAATTGCTCTAACATTGCATGGATCAAACAATTACTGGAAGGTATGAATATGAAAATTCTTAAACTAGTGATTATCTATTGTGATAATACCAGTGCAATAAACATATCAAAGAACCCAGTCATGCATGCTAAGACAAAGCATATTGCTATAAATTATCATTACTTAAGAGAATAAGTGCAAGAGAAAGAGGTGATATTGGAATATGTTTAATCTAAGGAACAATTAGAAGACATATTCACAAAGTAATTTCCTAAAGATGCATTTGAGTACCTGAGAAAGAGACTAGGGGTCCAACCCTTGTCTATTAGTCAATAAGATGACTAGGAGGCTGCATCAGTCTACACATTATCATAAGATCATTCATATTTATGCAAGAAAAGAGATGGACTAAAATGATACATTAGTACATAGAAAGGTACTTATCTGCACCAAACACAAGAGTCATTATATTGCTGATGGAAAGGGAAATTCAAGGAGTATATTATAAAAAGGAGGAAGGATATAGTTTGGCATTGTTGCCAAAGGGAGAGATGGCTAAAGAAAGGGAGAGAGATTTTATATATATATGAAATATCCATCATAATCATCCAAAGGGAGAAAACTTATCCTAAAGGAGAGATGACTCAAAAGAAAAAGAGATGGAGAAGAACAGTCAAAGGGAGAGAAAATATCAAAGAAGAAACCCTACAACAAAGGGACAGACAGAATCAGAATTTTCTACATCTATCCAGTGAAGGGAATAAAGAATGAAGAAGTACTCTAGAAGAAACAAATCTAAGCTAGAAGAGCTTACCGAGAGCCAGAGATTTGTATTTTTTATAGAAAAAATAAGTTTAGTAGATTGATGAACTACAACTGATATATTTCATATTGTATTAGTAGTAATATAGTATGTTTCCATCAATGCCAAAGGGAGAGATTTATGAACTATAACTGATTGAATGTTTGAAGATATTAAGTTGATGATCACCGAGATGCAGAAAGTTAATGCATGACATTAAATCAATTAATGTAGTGTATTTTCATTGATGTCAACTTGATATAATCTGATTGGTTATAAAATTATTGTCAAAGACTTCAAAGAACCGAAGAGATAAATGTTATGTTATCAGTAATGCATAAAATTTTAGTATACACCAAGTGACAACAAACATCAATGGACAATGCACCCCGATGGATAGAGAACCCTGACAGAAGAGTCACAGTGATACCCAAGCAAGAAACCTAAGAAAACATTACCGAGTAGAACCAAAGAGTAACCCAAGCAGAAATAAAATTCACATTGTTTCCCGACGGACACACTACCCCAATAGATAGACAACCCCAATGGACAGAGATGCCCGAGGACAACTAAAGTCAAGACCAAGCTAACAAGGAGTTAAACACCGAAAAGAACTGAAGTTTAGAAATGACAAAAGACTTAGCTAGTAGGAGCTAAATATGGAGTTAACTGGTTGATCACATTGTTTTCATAGACAAGTTAAAAGCTAGAGATAAGCTAGAGTTTTAAAGTTGTTTTATTCCAGTTGTCAAGGAGAAATCTATAGGATAAAACTAAAGAAAGCTTTAAAGAAAGAATGGCGAGAATTATAGATCACGCCAAGAACAAGAAAGACAAGGACTTAGAAATGGTGAAATTATGTATATAAGAGAGACAAACTAATTCATTATGAATTGGTGGGTAAATAGAGAAGAAGATGATGAAGAGAATATTGATGAAGAAGACTTCATACAGTCCTGATCAAACAAGCTGAAGAACATAACTAAAATATTTATGCGGACAACGAGCAATAGAGGAACAACAACACCACCGAGTAGAAAGAAGTGGAGCAAAAGGATAGAAAGGAAACATTGATCAGAAAGGTATTATGAGCTTACAATAGATTTGAACATCTGCAAGTCTAAGTTGTATTTATGAACAGATCATTTACTATTTCAGTTTAACCATTGGATCATAAAGTCTCTTAACCAAGCAGGATTTAATTATCCTTTATATATTGAGATATATCCCAAGGAGTATCAAAAAGTTTCTCATGAAGATAGCATAGTAAAATTCTAGATATCAGGTGACAAACTATTATATTAAATCCTCTAACAAGGTCGCACTTAACAGTGTGTTTGTAATCTTTAACAGGGTTGGCTCTTCACCAATCTCACTTTAGAAGAGTGAAAATTTTGGGTTACCAGTCCCAAGTGGTTTTTCCCTTAACAGGGTTTCCACATTAAAAATCTATGTGTCATATGTGTTTATGGTTCATTACTTTAATATTTTGTTTACACATTACTAACACATGATTGATCAGTAAACACTAAGTTATTTACTATATTTCGGTAAAGGCTAGACTACTATTCGGTAAAGCTTAAGAATAAGGTCTAACAGTGAACTCTGAGCAGTAGTTATTTGATAAGATTATTTAAGGGCATACATCTTGTAGGACTAAAGATAACTAGAGGTTTATAATTGTGGTACAAATCTTTTGGGTTAATTTACTATATTATTTTTTAGGCCACTGATTCACCCCCNATTCCCCCCCCCCCCCCCCCTCAGTTATTTTAACAACACTAATTATGAAGTCAAGTCAAGGAATCCACATGCTTTGAAAAATGCTTGTAGAGTTGCAATTACCATATAGAATAATAGGAAAGCTTCTGGTAAAATAGGAAAATGGGATGATGATGAACTATAACTGATTGAATGTTTGAAGATGTTAAGTTGATGATCATGCAAGACATTATATTAGTTAATGTATTGTATTTTCATTGATGTCAGCTTGATATAATATGTGTGGTCATGGACATACTGCCAAAGACTTCAAAGAACCAATGAATCAAAGGCTATGCTATCAGTAATGCATATAAGTCAAGTATTCACAAAGTGACTATATACACTAATGGAGTGCACACCAACAGTCAGTGTAAAAGAGCAAAGTCACAGTGTTACCCGATGACCAAATGCACAGCATTACCGACAAGCAAAGTCACAATGTTTCCCAATGAACAAAGCATAGAGTAACCCGATGGAAAGAATTACAATATTTCCTAACGGACAGAGATCCTGATGACAACTGAAGTCACACTAACGGAATAGTCAGTTATCATCGATGACTAACTGAAGTGTTGACTGACAGAATAGAGAGTTCATAAATGACAAAATGATTAGTTGTCAAGAGCTATAAATAGACTTAACTGATACTTATCATTATTTTAATCAACCACATAAAGTTGAGGATAAGCAATGGATTTAAAGTTGCTTTGTCCAGTTGGAAAGAAGATCTCTTTGAGATAAAACTAGAGTTTTGCTTTAAATCTAATTTGCAAGAATTGTGGATCACGCAAAGAATCAAGAAATCCAAAAAATGATGAAACATGTCTATAAAGAGACAAACCCAATTCATTACGAATTGAGTGGGGTGAACAAGAGAAGACAGAATAGATGCTAAAGAGATTCTGAAGGAGAAGAAAGTCTTCATTCAGACCTGATCAACAAGCTGAGAAAAGAGCTAGATTCTACAGACACCGATGAACAGTGAGACATCATCATAGAGAAGAATAGTGTGGATCAAAGGTATTGAATTGATTATATTGATCAGAGAGGTAATGTACTTACAATAGATCTAAAAATCTGCAATTCAAGTTGTATGTGTGAACAGATCACTTTAATGTTTCAGTTTAACCATTGAAGTATCAAGTCTCTTAACCGAGCAGGACTTAAAATTCTTTTGTAATTGAGATACATCCCAAGGAGTATCAAAAATTTTGATCATATAAAGTAGCATTGGATATGCCTGATACCTATTGACAGGCCAAGTGAGTGTTTGATCAAGGATGGTAGCATTAGATGCCAGATACTAGGTGACAAACTATCTTTTAAATCCTCTAACAAGGTCACACCTAACAGTGTTTCTGTAACCTTTAACAAGGTTGGCTCTTAATCGATCTCACTTTAGAAGAGTGAAAAATTGGGGTACCTGTCCTAGTGGTTTTTCCCTTAATAGGGTTTCCACATTAAAATTTCGTGTGTTATGTGTTTATGTTTCAGTACTTTACTATTTTACATTTCACATATGCAATTCTGGATTGATCAGTATACTCTAGCTATTTACTGTGTTTCGGTAAATGTAAGACTGCTTATCGGTAAACATACAAAAGAAGGATTTAAAAATAATTCCAACAAGTAGTAATTTGCAATAATTATTTCAAGGCATTCATCTTGTAGGACTAAGTATAACCAGAGGCTTAAAAGTGGTAATAAGTTTTAAGGGTTGATTTAAGGATTAAATTTTTTAGGCCATTGATTCACCCCTGCCCCCCCACCCCCTCTCAATTATTACTAGCAATTGGTTTTAGAGCTTGTGTGCTTAAAAGGAAGGTTTCAAGACCTAAGCTAAAGATCACAAGATGAACAGATGAGATGTGCCCAAGTTGAACAAAGACAATTTTGCTTCATTGCAAATTAGAATAAGACTCCACTTATCAAGTATTGGAAATGATGTTACTCAATACTTAGATACTGGATATGTGTTGCCCACAGGAGCACCCATAGTTGAACAAATGAGAGAGAAGCATGAACACAACTGCATGATGATAGAGCTTGCTTCCTCACTCTCTGATTTTAAATTTGAAGATGTCAAAACCTGCAAGACTGTAAAGAAGATGTGGGACAAATTGATGCTTGTACATGGTGATGACAAGAATGTTTTGAGATCTAAGGCACAAAGCCTTAGAGGAAAGTTTGATGATCTCAAAATGAAAGAAGGTGAAAACATCACACAGTACAGCACAAGAATCAAAGAGGTAGTCAATGCTATCCGAGGACTTGGAGGTGTACTAGAAGAAGATATAGTGGTAAGTAAAATTCTAAGAACCTTACTGCCTACTTATGATATTAGAGTATCTTCCATATAAGAAATGAGAGCAGTAGCAAATAGAAATTTTACTCTAGATAGTTTGATTAGAAGTCTGATTTCATTTGAGATGAATAATTTTTATAATAGTGTCCTACCAAACATAGAGTCTGCATTCAAATATTCTTTGAGAATAAGTAAATCAAGTCATAAACACACTATGAGAAAAGATAGTGATAGTGAAAGTGAAGAAGAAGATCTTGATGAAATTGAAGCACTTATGGCTAGAAGAATGTAGAGAGGCAAAGGTAAATACAAAGGTATATTACCACTTATGTGTCTGCAAGATGTCCTAATAGAAGAAAAGATGACAGAAGTAATGGCAGGTCATTTGAAAAGAAGTATGACAGAGGTGATTACAGAAGCAACTGATAATCAGAAAGAAGAGATACCCGAGACTACAAGGACAAAGTAAAGAAGGCTAATTACCTAGATAAATGCAAAGATGATGATACTGAATCTGAATCTGATGAAGACATCAAGATGGTGTTTGTAGCAGTAAAAGATGATTCGGACAATGATGAAGAAAGGTATGTAGAAATTGCACTCATATCTAAAGTTGGTAAAAATGATGTCTAGATCATAGATAGTGGCTGCACTCACCATATGATCGCTGACAAACAAAATTTTGAGATTTTTGAATACTACAATGGTGGTTCAGTAAGAATGGGTAATGATACACCTTGTCTAGTTGAAGGTAGAGAAACTATAATGTTGAATAACCTAATAAAATGTGAAAATGCTTAGTGGGTGAAAGGATTGAATTATAATCTATTGAGTGTTTATCAGTTGAATAATTCAGGTAACAGAGTATCATTTGAAAATAAGAAGGCAAAGATCTTCAATGAATCAGGAAATCTGATTGGTACCGGTGAGTAGACAAAAGGTAAATTATTCTATCTGAATGATGTTGAAACCACTTGCTTAATGGCTAGAAACAAAGACATTTGGTTGTGGCACAAAATATTGTGTCATGTGAACTTTGACAACATGATAAAGATAAGAAAAAAGAGAAATGTAAGAGGCTTACCAACAATGACCAAGCCCGACAATATCATGTGTAAGAATTATCAAAATGGTAAGATGACAAACTCTAGTTTCAAAATCAAAACCCATACATCTGATACCATTCTAGAATTAGTCCATGCTTACCTATGTGGACCCATGAGGATAAAGAGTTATTTTGGAGATAGATATTTTATTCAATTTGTTGATGATTACTCTAGAATGATGATAGTCATGTTTCTAAAAGATAAATCAGAAGCATTTAAGATGTTTAAATGGTTCAAGGCAATGGTTGAGAAACAAAGTGGTAAAGAATTGAAATTCTTAAGATCAGATAGAGGAGGGGAATTTATTTCAGATGAATTCACTAGCTTTTGTAATGAGCATGGAATCAAAAGACAGGTCTCTGCACCGAGAACAACACAGAAAAATAGAATTGCTAAAAGAAGGAACAGATCCATAGTTGATTGTGAAAGGAAACTGATGATAGAGAAAGGCATCACCCAAGTATTCTAGAGGGAAGTTTTCAATACTATTGTTTACACATTGAACAGAGTATAATTGAAGAAAGACACCAAGAAGACACCTTATGAGCTATGGTATGGATACCCACCCAATGTAAGTTACTTCAAAAAATTTGGCAGTCAATGTTATATCTTAAAGGATGATAGAAATGGAAAAATTGACTCCAAGAGTGATGAAGGAATCTTTCTAGGGTATTCCACCAAGAGAAAGGCTTATAAATGTCTAAATAAAGCCTCTAACAAAATTGTTGAAACTGCAAATGTAAAGATAGATGAATTTGCATAGAAGAATGAAAAGGAAAGCACAAAAGAACCAAAGGACTACAACAGGTTTGTATACAATGAAGAACCTGACACTCTACCCAAGCAACAATGTAGAGCTCCTAGCAAAAAATCATTGCACCCAAGCATCAGGCTTCAAATAATGACGATCAGGATATTGCTCAAAATGATGCACAAAGTGATGGAGAACAAAATGAAGGACAAAGTGATGATCAAGATGATAGACAAAGATCTGAACCTGTACTTGCTAGATATGTTAGAAAGAACCAGATCATTGGAGACAAGAAGGCTGGTATGAGAACCAGAAGTAATTCTCTAAATACAAGATGTCTTATTTGTGATTATGACCCAAAATCTGTCAATGTTGCTCAAGATAATGATGAATGGATTAGTGCTATGAATGAGGAGATTGAGCAGATAGAGAAAAAACAAGACATGGACACTTGTACCAATATCAGATGAAAAGAATTTCATCGGTACAAAATGGATATTTAGGAATAAACTGAATGAGAATGGAGAAGTCACCAGAAATAAAGCAAGACTAGTATGCAAGGGTTATGCACAAGAAAAAGGGATTGACTATGGAGAGACCTTTGTACCCATTGCTAGGCTAGAAGGAGTAAGAATATTACTTTCTTATGCTGCATGTAAAGGATTCAAGGTATATCAAATGGATGTCAAGTCTGCATTCCTAAATGGAATACTTGAAGAAGAGGTATACATTGAACAACTGGAAGGGTTTGTTGATCCAGACAAGAGGGACATGGTATGTAGACTACACAGCCCTGTATGGATTGAAACAAGCACCCCGAGCCTAGTATGAAATACTTCATTCCTATCTTATAAGTATTGGATTTGTAAGGACTAGTGAAAATAGTAATCTTTATTTGAAGGAAGATACTGATGCTAACATTTTGATTGTTGAAATATTTGTTGATGACATCATATTTGGAATCAATGATATTCTATTAAAATTATTTTCAAATGAAATGAGCAGAGAGTTTGAGATGTCTATGTTTGGAGAGATCAAGTTCTTTCTTGGTGTACAGATCATGCAACAAGATGAAGGTATTTTCATTACACAATCCAATACATCAAGGAAGTGCCAAAAATATTCAAGATGGAAGACTCCAAACTAGTTGGAACACTGATGGAAACTGGATGTAAGCTAACAAAGGAGGACAAGTCATAAGAAGTAAATCAGACTTTGTATAGATCTATGATTGGAAAACTCATATATGTTGTACATACTAGACTAGATATTGCACATGCAGTAGGAATAGTTGCAATATTTTCTGCTAATCCCAGAGAATCACATATGACTACTATGAAAAGAATCCTAAGATATCTGAAGAATACCGAGGAATATGGCTTATGGTATAAAAGATAAGGCAAATTTGAACTTAAGGTCTTTACCGACACTGATTGGGCTAGAAATATTGATGATCAAAAGAGCACAACTGGAGGAGCATTCTTTATGGGTGATAGACTTGTTACATGGATCAGCAAGAAGCAAGGATGCATCTCTCAGTCTACTGTAGAAGTAGAGTATGTTGTTGCTACTGCAAATTGCTCAAATATTGCATGGATCAAAAAGTTACTGGAAGGTATGCATATGAAAATTCTTGAACCAGTAATTATCTATTGTGATAATACAAGTGCAATAAACATTTCCAAGAATCTAGTCATGCATGCTAAAACAAAGCATATTGCCATAAAGTATCATTATTTGAGAGAACAAGTTCAAGCAAAGGAGGTGATACTTGAGTATGTGCAATCAAAGGAACAATTGGCTGATATCTTCACCAAGCCAATTCCCAAGGATGCATTTGAGTACTTGAGAAAGAGACTAGGGGTTAGACCCTTGTCTACTGTTTAGTAAATGCCTAGAAGGCTGCATCAGCCTACATATTATCATAATATCATTCATGTTGATGCAAGCATAGAGATGGACTTCAAAGATAAATCTATACACAGCAAGGTATTTATCTACTCTGAGCACCAGAGTTATTGTCTTACCAATGGATAGGAAAATTCAAGGAGTATATTATGGATAGAAAGGATCTATTTGGCATTACTGTCAAAAATATTTGTTTGGCATTGCTGGCAAAGGGAGAGATTATATCCATTATCACTTCATATCACTTCAGAGAGGGATTATATCCATGGGAGAGACTATAGATTAGAGAGAGATTATATATCCAAAGGGAGAGATGTAACAAGAAAGGGAGAGTACATACAAAGAAGAGAATTGCTAACAAGATACATCAAAAGAAAGGAGAACAGTGAAAGGGAGAGATTTTGACACAGGAGGAGAACACATCACATCAAACAAAGAAAGCTACAAGAATCAAATCTAAGTTATATTAACTTACTGAGGACCAGATATTTGTATCAGTTATAGTACATAAGATTGGTAGTTTGATGAACTTTAATTGTTATATTTCATATTGTATTAGCGGTAATATAGTGTGATAATGTAGTATGTTGCCATCAATGCCAAAGGGAGAGATTGATGAACTATAACTGATTGAATGTTTGAAGATGTTAAGTTGATGATCATGCAAGACATTAAATCAGTTAATGTATTGTATTGTTATTGATGTCAACTTGATATAATCTGTATGGTCATGGACATACTGCCAAAGACTTCAAAGAACCAATGAATTAAAGGCTATGCTATCAGTAATGCATATAATTCAAGTATTCACAAAGAGACTATATACACCGATGATCAGAGTAAAAAATCAAAGTCACAGTGTTACCTGACAAGCAAATGCACAGCATTACCCATGAACAAAGTCACAGTGTTGCCTGAAGAGAAAAGCACAGAGTAACCCAAGGGAAAGAATTACTGTATTTCCTGATAGACGAAGATCCTTATGACAACTAAAGTCACACCAACAGAATAGTCAGTTATCACTGATGACTAACTGAAGTGTTGACCGACAGAATAGAGAGTTCATAAATGACAAAATGCTTAGCTATCAAGAGCTATAAATAGACTTAACTTATACTTATCATTGTTTTAATCAACCAAATAAAGTTGAGGATAAGTAATGGATTTAAAGCTGCTTTGTCTAGTTGGCAAGAAGATATCTTTCAGATAAAACTAGAGTTTTTCTTTAAATCTAAATGGAAAGAATTATGGATCACACCAAGAATCAAGAAAGCCAAGAAATGATGAAACATGTTTACAAAGAGACAAACCCAATTCATTACGAATTGAGTGGGGTGAACAAGAGAAGAGAGAATAGATGCTGAAGAGATTCTAAAGGAGAAGAAAGTCTTCATTCAGACCTGATCAACAAGCTGAGAAAAGAGCTAGATTCTGCAGACACCGATGAATAGTGAGACAGTATCACAGAGAAGAACAGTGTGGAGAAAAGGTATTGAATTGATTATATTGATCAGAGAGGTAATGTACTTACAATAGATCTAAAAATCTGCAATTCAAGTTGTATGTGTGAAAAGATCACTTTAATGTTTCAGTTTAACCATTGAAGCATCAAGTCCCTTAACCGAGCAGGACTTAAAAGTCTTTTGTAATTGAGAGACATCCCAAGAAGTATCAAAAATTTTTATCATAGGAAGTAGCATTGGATATGCCCGATACCTATTGATAGGCCAAGTGAGTGTTTGATCAAGGATGGTAGCATTAGATGCCAGATACTAGGTGACAAACTATCTTTTAAATCCTCTAACAATGTCACACCTAACAGTGTGTTTGTAACCTTTAACAGGGTTGTCTCTTAACTGAGCTAACTTTAGAAGAGTGAAAATTTGGGGTAGCAGTCCTAGTGTTTTTTTCCTTAACATGGTTTCCATGTTAAAAATCCATGTGTTATGTGTTTATGTTTCATTACTTTATTGTTTTACATTTCACATATGCAATCCTGGATTGATCGGTATACTCTATCTATTTACTGTGTTTTGGTAAATGTAAGACTACTTATCAGTAAACATACAGAAGAAGGATTTACAAAACATTCTGACAAGTAGTAATTTGCAATAAGTATTTCAAGGCATTCATCTTGTAGGACTAAGTATAACCAAAGGTTTAAAAGTGGTAATAAGTTTTAAGGGTTGATTTAAGGATTAAATTTTTTAGGCCACTGATTCAACCCCCCCCCCCCACTCTCAGTTATTACTAATAGATGATGATAAACTACATAACCCCATGGCCTCAAAACAAAATAAAGAAGATGAAAATTAGATAAGGTCATAAATGCTTTGAAGGATCTCACAACAAAAGTGGTTAAAAATGATAGGCCTCAGTTTAGCTTTCCAATTTGTTGATTTGGGAGCCAACAAAGGGAGGATAGGAAGAAACAAAAATAAAAATTTGAGGAGGGGATGGAATTAACAAAGTGGGTATGTTAGTTTTGTGCCTGTAAACCAAATATGTTTCTTCCTATATTTTTCACCCAAAGTTAGTGTGCATTTTTGTTTGATGATTTTTGTGCACTACTGGTCTGATAGGGTGGTCACCATCTTGTTCATGGTGGGAATGGGAAGTGATTTGTGAGTTTTAGTGACAATGGACCTCCTTTGACATGTGGTGTGGTCGAGCATGGTAGTGGTATTTTCGGAGATGATATAGTATGTATCTTCTAAGTCCATATAGTTGTCAGTTTTGGACATATTATCTGTGTTCCATGCATTTTGAATTTGTGCACTTATTATTCATTATTAGTTTCAATTTATAAAATACACTTATTGGCTATGTCAAGGTGGTATTCCTTGTGATACTCTTAAGTGCAAGTCCAACATGGAAGAGAGAGATGGAGTTGTATATTCTACTATTTTCTCTTTTTGGTTCTTTTTTTTAGGAAATAGTGCTTTTTCAGAATGAGAACATATTCCATATATCTCTTTTAGGGTGATAATTTTCTTGCTAAGCCTCTTCTATAAAAAATCAGGGGATGTGGGGATGAAGGACTAATAAAGGTGATGGCAATATCTATTCCAGGAATCCACTGTGTTGATTATGCTTTCTCTGATGCATTTATATGATTGGTGTTCCAAAATGCAATATATGATTATATTTTATCAATCAGTTATCGATTCAATTTGTATATGTGTCAACATGACTTGTTTTTATGTATCATTATTACATAAAAGGAAGTCCTAGGGGAAAACTCAGATAGCTCTAGAACTTAATGAAGAGGCTCTCAGATTAGATGAGATGAACATTATTTACAAAAGCTATAATAAATCAGACCTTTAAGGGAATAAGGTATGGAAGTCTTCTCTTCACATTGTCTTCTGAGGTATATCTAATTTTCAATTCCTCTAGTTGGATGCTCGATTTAACATTACAAGTTAATGGGTGTACAAGTGCCCACACCTTTACTATTGCAGGCAATTATCACTGATGAGGATCGCATGGATGGGGATGTATATTCTTTTGTGGTTGGAGATAATGTGGACCTACTAGTGGATGGAAAGGTGGAAATCAGAGGTATTTTGGATGGTGTGGAAAGGAGTGTTACATGCCATGGTCACCCACTCCCATTGAGATGTGCAAAATTCTGCATTGATGAGGTCTTTGACCCAGATGCTCCTCTTCCCTTTGGTCATTCCTTTTCATAGGTGATATTTCACTCCCTAAAGTTGTTCAAGTTTTGGCACATGGATGACCTAGTGAAAACCATATATGTGGTATAATTTCAAGACTAGTTGATCACTTTCATTTTTTCTCCATTTATATATCATCCATTGTACCAATTTTTGATCTCTTCATAAATCATTAGACTGAAATTGCATATTATTGACGATTTCTTATAGGATCAAATTTTGGAGACTACCAAAGAAACAAAAGGTGACTATAGTAGAAATCCAATCATCAGAAGGACCAGTGTGAGGATTTAATCTATTGTGATCGCCCCTCCAGAGATACAAAAGATCTTGAGGAAGCATGTTGGATTCTATAAGGCGGTCAACTTTATTGCACAAAATAGACAATAGAGGATGGAATGAGAATGGACTGTTACATTTAATCATTCCTAGCAAGTGTGTAAATAACACATTCACTAAGAAATGTTTTTAGGAACTAATAGTAAGACAGATGGCCAAAGATGTTATGTTGTATATTCATTGTGTGTGGTTGTCATTTCACTGATAACCTTGTTTATGATTCAATTATGTTCAATACATGTTCACCTTAGTTGGGATGATATTTCCAATTACAAAAATTACTTGTAAGTTTAATGGTTGAACAACTTTATTCAAACTTTAGCCACTCATGCTCTGTCAGAATGGTTATCTCTAACAAGCCATTAGTGGCAACCAATGCAAATATTTGTAATTGATTAGAAGTTCATTTATATTAGAAGTGTGTGTTTTAACATACAAAAAAATAGATTCGACTATATTCATGTTGGTAAACACATTGTTCTTTTCAATTTAACTCTCAAATGCCCAAATCTGCGAGAAGCAATCATCTACCAACAGTTGGATAATCTATCATTAGGTTGATAGATTTCCTCTAAATTGAAAGGTACAACTCCCTTATGAATGATATTCAATGAATTTGTTTTATTCCTAAACTAACTGGGTACATTCTTAACCTGAGAACGGAAGAGGAAAACCAAGCCAGCCCTAGAAAAAACCAACTAAGGCAGTAAATTCAATCATAAACCTAGCCAAACCTAGAAATCCATACATCTTATGACTCCCTGACATTGGTAATAACTATGAATGTAGATTATGTGAATGCAATTAAGAAATGAAAATTAAATATTTAGATTTATGCAATAGGAATGCATGCAAATGCTCTGATCTACAACACATTCAGTATTTGACACAAGACACAATATAATCTCCAAAAATGATTACAACAATGCTCTGATTGAATATAAATAGAAAATAATGCCCAAATTCTCTGATTTGAAGAAAAAAATTTCTTTATTTTGAACACAACAAATAAAAATCCTCTGATTTTACTTGCTTACAACTTATTGTCAAATCTATTACAAAACTAGAATAAAAACCCAACATGTAAATGAAAAATTCAGAAAATGAAATGCCCTTCCCCCTACTCCAGCTCTTTGTCTTTTTCAGAAAAGAAGAACCCCATTTTTTCACCAAAATTTACAATAAATAGATTTTCAAAAGACTCTTCCTTTCTCTAACGGTGACTTTTCTATTTCATAACTGATTCTTGTCTTTTTCTTGATTTGTTTCCATTTCTTTTTTTTGTCCACATGTCACCAGTTCTGCATCTAAATGAGCTGATCTGGAAGATTGAAATTCTTCACCAGTGACACCTAAGATTCTTGACAATGATGACATAGATCCCTCAGAATAAATAAATGCTTCATTGGCATACTTTATTTTTATAACAGAATCAGTCAGGGTGTTGCGCACGATGGTGCCAATGCTCTGTGACATGGAGATTGGTTCGTCATCAACTAGAACATGGTTTTCTAGATTTGGTATACTTTGGTATAAAGTTTGATTATCACATGAAAGGGTTGTATTTCTCTGAATATGTAGATCTTTAGATTGAAATGTAGTTGATTCACTAGAGTCTGAAGATGTCTCCTCAACCATTTCTCTTGATACTACTGAATCTTGTGAATTAACCCGAGAATGTCTCTTTGGCTCATCATTGCTGTCACAAACTTGAATGGAAGAAACATTTGGATGCCCTAAAGTAAAATTTCCTTTCGATATAACATATACGGAACAAAACATTGGAAATTTTCTTGTAACATTTGCTGCAATATCATGACCTTTGAATGTCCCTGCAATTACATTACGAGATGATGATCTCGTAACAAGGTTACTGATACTTGAATCCGTGATATATTTTACAATTGCTCTTGGTATATTGTCATCTTCTAGCACAATAATTTCTATTGGCACTTGTTTTCTTTTGTAGAGCTACTGAAAAGGTCTTAATAGGCTCTTGGTTTTTTATTTAATTTCTTGCATATACACATTCATGGCATCACTGCATACCTATGAAACTAGGATGAAGCTTCCTACTTCAATTTTGGTCTTCATGAGCACATAATTACTTCCCTTTAACCAAATTTGTGATAATAACTACAATATGATTAGTCTGAATGAATGGTTACAGGCTTATAAAATCAATAGACCGCATCATGCTTGAAGATAGTCAACACCTCAATAAAGTGGTTGGAAACACTTATCATTATAAATTCTTGAACACATATCTACTTTGTGTCACAATTTCAATTGATTCTTGAAACTATTACGGATCACTCCATATTTTTCTTCGAGAATCTTCTATCATTAACTCTTCAAATATGTTTCGACAAGTGTCAGAATTATGCCTTTTACTTGGCACCTATTCACTAGCTCATACTATCATGACTTTGCATATTGTGATAGTTGTTCCCCCATACACTTGGAGATTTTGTGTAAGTCCAACTGATCTTTTAGGCTTGTCATGATCCTCTGTGTTCATCCAAGAGCTTTGATGATTTCATGAAGGTCTGCAATCCATGAGCTATGCAAGTTGGCATCAATTGATCTCCCAACTAATGAGTTCAACAAGATGAAATGGGCACCTCTAGGGATATACTATGGACTCATTTCTCTATCTCCATTAGGGGCTTCATATGCACGATCCACCACCGTAGTCCAAGTATCATGGTATGGTTCTTGGGTACTTTTATACACTGGGTCGAATGCACAACATTAAACACCAAGGGCCAACATCTTTGGTCTTTATTTCATGCTTTGCCTATTGTTCTTCACTGGCTTGAACTCCAAGCCTTTCTCTATTTGACTTTGCTTCTTTTTCCAACTGGTCTTCAATGTTTGATATGAGCTGAACCCCTCCTTGTCAGCTTTAACACTAACACTCAGACCCTTCAAATCCCATGACCATGGCATCTTAAATTCTAAACATCTCTCCATGCCCACTGGGACTTTGAATGTCTTCTGACATATTGTATGCCCTGCTGACCGGCCGACTCCCCTATTTTCTTCATCAGGACATGTATGATGAGTATGTGCTCTGTCATTTCGCTGGACAGTTGAATTGTGCTTTTGGCCTCCATTATCTATTTGTAATTGAGTAACCATTATTTAATTAATGACAGTGATGGATCTTCCCTTAATGTCCTTGAGGCCGAATTTGTATACCATGGGCTTGGGGACCGATGAAGTTGCATTTGACATACCCAAGCTCTTCATTTCTTTTGAGTGTCTCACACCTATTCTCCAAACTTGTCTTTTCTTTAGTGAGGTTGAACATAATAAAGATGAAGAGAGCGCAGGATCAATCCTCACAACTAATTTGATCCATTGAGACTTCTATTCGAACAACCTGTATTTGTAAGAAAAAACTAACACCTACACAAATTAAGAAAATTGAATGTGATTTCCCTAGCAAAAATTCTCACTTTGACTGCACTGGCAGAAAATTGGAAAGGAGTTTCTCCTTTGGCAAAAAAGTACCAAGATAGGTGGAAATCTGCTACTTCACAAATTCTCCAAATTGCTTTGAATTCACATTTTCATCAAGCTCAATTCCCATCATTTCATTATTTGGATGAAATTCATTAATCTTTCAATTGCAATCTGACTCATTTGTGCATTGGCGGAAAAGTGAACTTTAGCCGCGATGGCAGAAAAGTCAACTTGGGCTTCTCCTTGGCAGAAAACTTTAAAAGTGCTTCTCCATTGCAAGATTTCACCTTTTTTCTTTAAACTTTTGCACAAAGACCTGAGATTATACTTAATCATGCATCGAGGTAATTTAGGAACTTTAAATCATCCACTTGTAATATCCAATCTAAATCTGCATGCTTGAACCTGTGGATATGAATCTGGATCTGAAACTTACATCTGAACTTCTGAATTTGAACCTGTAACATAAGAAATGGTATGTTACCAAAATTTAAGATAAGAAATTGTGTTTTATATTGTAATTGATAATGTGTACATTTAAAAATGTAAAGGGGATTGAAATAAAGATGTGTTTATTAAGAACATGTAATGTATTAAGAAGGGTTGATTGATTATCTTGAAATGTAATGCATTGATATGTAAATTGTTCTCTAAGTTGCCTAGAATGTATTGAATTCCTTAACCCTAAATGAATGGTATTGGTTAAGTATTACAATTGTGATTAAGGACAAGATAAGATATTCCCTTTATCCTCAAATGCACAAATGGGAGATCTAAGTTGATCAACCCCAAGGAAGGGCTAATGCATAAATGAATCAACTATTTGGAAAGGAGAATAGCAAGAGAGATAACTTAAATTCTGTTAACTATATGTATAGAAATGATATATGACAGTAATTGAATAAGTATGATAAATGTACTAACCTTGGAATATTACAAATCAAAGAATGCTATTTTCTGATGTCTATATTGAGTTTCTGGAAAAAATGACAGTTGATCCCAAACCGGAACACAGAGATGAACAAAACCCAGAAATATTTTTCCATTCCAATGTCATCTTATGAAAAAGGTTGACCTTGACCCACAAATGTCAACCTTGACCCAATAATGTCAACCCTAACTTGCACAAATCCAAAAGTGATTTTGTTCATGGATCCCAGAAGTTTGCCAAAAAGAGTATCCAGATCTGGGTTCAAATCCACTGTTCTGTACTTGTACCTATAAGAAAAAGGAGATTTTTTGTTGTGGGGGAGGGGTTTGCCTTGGTCAAACCCTGGTTTTGGAATTAACCTCAAATATATGTAATTTAAATTTTAGAAATGGACAAAGTAAATGCATAAATACACCTTGCTTGAAAGAGTCCTTGTGGCGGATTCGAATCCTTGAATCCACAAGTATGCTTCAAAGTGTGGAATGTAGAGAGGTATGATGTCTTAAATCTCTTGCTTGTAGATATCCAACACCAAGTCTTGAATGGTTTCTTGACTTTGGAATAGGCTTGGAAGAAGGTGGATGGAGAGATCACCAAAAGGGCACTTTGTAGCTTCACTCCTTCAATGGCCTCCAATGGATCTCCTTCATGAAATGGATATTTGAATGGATGAATACTTGCTTGAAATCTTGCTCCTTAGCTTGCTTGAAATTCACTTGATAATGCTTGATCTCAATTAGGAATGATTGATTCTTTATTAGAAGACTTAGTTTGCTTGATGATGGTTCTTAATTGCTCAAGGATGCATAGGCTTCAATAGAGAACTTAGTATCACTTCTTGATGCTTAGAAGACTTAGAGAAAATGAGAGAGAAAGCTTCCCTTTTATATGATATTAGGGCACAATCTTCTAAGGAGGCCTACATAGGAGGATTAAATTCCCATTAAATCCTTTACCCCTAGGAGAGGACCTATATTAAATATAATTTAGGAATCAACGCTTCAGAACCTGAAACAGTCGACCCGGAAGCGGGAAATACTTTTTGCAACGGCCGACCTCCAAAATATGTAAGACCCCGGGATTTGAACCCTAGGTCAAGGTTGAGTTTGACCCTAACCTAGTTCAGGGTCAAGGTCAACATAGACCTAAAAGGTTGACCCTGACCCTGAAGCCCAGAATCACCAATATGCAGTCCAGAATGCAGAAATTAGGCTAAACAGGAGTGGAAAGAGGGGCAGAATAGGGGGGAAGCCATGTCAAGATCAAGAACCCAGTCAAGGCACTTGTCATGACCCCAAACCACTTACTCAGAAGGCTAAACATGTCTACAATGTAAGTGCTTCCATTTTCTAACTATACAGAACCATTAGCTTAGAATTGGGGTTTCAAATTTGAACTTAAATAACATAACCTTTCTTCTTTAAAATTTGAACTTTAGACTGATTGATTTGCATTTGCATATTAATACTTTGAACTTTGTTCTTCATAGCAACATTTTTAGAAGGGAAAAATCTGAGAACACATTAGGGGAAACTTTCACCATGAAATCCAACCTAAAAAGTTCAAAAATTGGGGGACTAGAAGTACGCTTATAGCTGGCTCTAAATGGGGATTATGTGCTAAAAAGTACATAAATAATATAGCATCTCTGGCAAAAGACAAGTGCCTTATCCATTGGGCTACATAGTCAAGGAAATAATGAGACAATCAAACATCTACTTTTCAGGAGGGTGGAGGGGAGAAAGGCCTGAAACCAAAAATGGAACAAGACTAACAACACAAAAACTGGAAACAACTAGGTTAAGAACACCAAAATTGCGGAAGCAAACTTATTTACATACAGGTGAGGGAACCTCACCAAAAGAAAAGAGAGCATGATGAGACTCACACATGACCCACTAATACATTTGATATCTATTTTCTAACTTTAATTTTGACCAAGGCCTTTTTGACTTGTTAGATTTTTTTTTTTTGTTTATGACCCCGATTTCGTCAAAATTTTGACGAGCCTAAGGTTGTTGAAAGTTTGACGAATACGGGATATAAACAAAAGAAAAAAGTGAAAAGTGAAACTCATTTTTCACTTCACTCACAAGCAGGAGGAGGGCATTTTCGAGAATCAAATGATATCTGCAGGTTAGGGCTTCCCCCGATTTTATTTTTTTCATTACCCATTACTTTCTTATTGTCTTGAATGAAACCTATAGGTTAGGGATTCCCGTGAAATAAATGAAGTACAAGAATCAATAATCTGAAAGCATAATGAAAGAATATGTTATTAATGACAAATCATTCTTTGTTTCTATGATATAATTCCTTGGTCAATTTTTGTTTTATGATGGTGACATAATTCCATGTTATCTATCATTCAATTGCTTGTATTTAGCATAGCTTATAAACACTATTTTGGAGGAGTATATCGAGTTGGGTCTATATTTTCTGAAGACTATTTAATTACCATAATATTAGCATCCCCTATTTAGTTGATATCATTGATTCTTGTAGAGGTTTGGACTCAATCCTTGGCATAAGAAAGAAGTAAAGATTGACAACCAAAGGTAAGACTAATACAAATATCAAAGGAGTTTGTTTGATAACCATTTCATTTGCATCGATTTGATGATAAAAAAACTACCACAAAGCTGGATATAAGAAAATACCATTGAGAAAACATTACTCGAGACACTATTTGATTTGTAGTTATTAATTCATTGATTGAATATACTGATTACAAGCATCATTTGAGACTCAGATTTCATACCCTAATTATTTCATTAGGCCATCTTTGAATATTTGAACTCAACTTTGGATTAGCATTGGAGACAAGAAAAAAAAAAGCACTATCCTGGGTGTTAGCATCAAGATCTATCCTATGGTGACTTTGTCATCACTAAGTTGAAGATAGTGATTGCGATCATTGCCTGTGAAAGATTGATAAAGAGTATTATTGTTTAGTACCGATACATACAATATTATCGAACAAAACATTTTATGGTCTTGACCATCAATGTCAAATATTTTCTGGACTAAGATTTTTGTGGCATGATTACCATGGTGCACAACTACTAAAGACTCACCACCTAGAAATGATGTTGATAACAAAATCTAGTAGCAATCAATATCTCTTAGTAATAATTGTAGTTGGATTTTCAATGCATATGTTTTAGGTGTTTTGTGACTCTATGGAGTCATCAAGAGTTTTAATGTGACAACTATCCCCAACATAGACATCAC
>MU228250.1:2565561-2591536 GCA_018584345.1 Thuja plicata | reverse complement strand
GTGTGGATTCAAATCACTAATACCAACAACTCTAGTAATGCCAATAAATAGTATTATTTAAAGTTATGCTATGAAATGCTATAAGGGAATAGTGATTATCGAAGCCTTGATGTCTCACACTGTAGCATCGCTCAAAGAATAATGTGTTACTACTAAGAGAAACAATCAATAGTACATAGCCAAGGCATAGCAATGACTTTCATTGTAATGGCAGATTTTTTTCATGAAATCATATACAATTACCTCCTTCCCTAGAGATTTTCAAGCCAATAGACAAATGGAGAGAAGGCCATCCATTGGAGTCCCAATTGATGTGTATATGAATGGAAGAGCTGGTGTCACTCATGAATCCAAAACTTTTAGTAGTGCTCTGCAAACTCCATTAGAAAAAGAGGAGAAAGTTAGTAAAACTTGTTGTGGTTGTGATTGCAGAAAGAAGGTCAAGGCCACATTGTGTCCTCCATGAGAGCTCTCCTGTGATGGAAAAACCAAAGTAACAAATGATGACTTATTTACCCAAAATAGAATATGGAAGTTATACAAGGGAATTCTAAATGAGGATGGGTGTTCTAAATATAATGTCATGGTGAAGAAGTTTGAGGCCTACTCTTTTGAGACCTATTTCAAGACCAGGTATGCCCCCCACAAGATGAAGCCTCCCACACCCCCAACAAAGTTAAAAAATAAGAATACTTTCTTTCCGTGAAGGTTTTGGTAAAAATATTGGCAACTTGCTTAGATGTTGGGCAATAGAAGACTGATGACTTGTCCATGAATGAGATCCCCAATGTAGTGTATCTGGATGTCAATATGCTTGGTCCTTTGATGATGGATTGGGATACATGAGATTTGAGTAGCACATTGATTGTCTCAAAATGTGATTGATGGTTGTTTAGATTGAATACCAAACTCAATGAGAAAATTATGAAACCAAATAGCCTCGGTTTTGGTAATCAGCTTCAATAGAAGATGGACCAATAACAAATTGCTTCTTGCTCTCTAACAAACAAGTCTTGAACCAAGTGAGAAGTTATAAGTTCACGACTTCAACTTATAGCTTCTCACTTGGTTCAAGACTTGTTTGTTAGAGAGAAAGAAGCAAATTGTTATTGGTCCATCTTCTATTGAAGTCGAGTACCAAAACTGAGGCTATTTGGTTTCAGAATTTTATTTTATTTTTTAAATTCAATTTTCGTCAAAATTTTGACATTTATTGGTCGAAATAGAAAGAGTTTGGTCAAAATGTTTAGACCATTATGTGTTGAAATCTTGCATTGTGTGTTTGGCATCCTGGTTGAAACAGAAAGAGTTTGGTCAAAATGCTTTGACCATTCTATGTCGAAAGCTTATGTCATGGGTTTGGCATCCTAGTCAAAATAGAAAGAGTTTGGTCAAAATGTTTTGACTATTCTGTGTTGAAAGCTTGTGTCATGGGTTTGGCATCCTGGTCAGATGGGTCAAACATTTTGACCAAGCTTGGTCGAAACATTTCGATCAAACTTGGTTAAAACTTTTAAAACATTTCGACTGGATTTGGTCAAAAATTTTCAGACATATTGACAAATGTTGGTCAAATTTTTGACAAATAATGTGGGCATTTGACTATGCTAATTTTGACCAAGTTTGTGTCAAAATTTTGGCATTAACAAGACTGTGTTGATCTTTTGATGAGAAAAATACCGACAAAGCAATTTGTGGGTCTTTCGACCAATCTGCATAGATAATTCGACCAATTTTTGGTGAAAACAGGGGCCAATTTTACTAGTGACCATTAACTGGAAGGGAGAAAAATGAACCTTTACGGAAAATAAAATTGTGCTCAACAAGCTGCACCAAAACCATTGCCTTTTGACGACCTCTTCAATGCTAAAAATAAATCCAAAGGCATGCTGAAAATATGTGACCCAAAAATATTTTCTAAACAACCAAGCTTCATCATAAATTTTTTATTCTTCCACACTTTCGTATACACTAATTTTCACATATTCAAATATTCTTTGTGGGGAAGGAAGGTATTCAAAAACTTCTAAAAATAATACTGAAACATACTCACATTCATCTCCTTCAACAATCTCACTTTTAACAGAGATTTCAGCATCCAAATCAAGAATGACAAAATCAGAATATTCGAATGATTATGAAAAAGGTATTGCATCATACTGATGTCCAATGTGATCATTTTTAGGAGCAAATCTAGAATCTAAACAAGGACTGAAACAACACGAATCTTCTTTGCACATAGGATCAACCCAGACCAAACTAAACTCATCATTTTTTTGGCTATCAATTTTGGAAAAATTTCATCAAAATTTAAAACCTCAATGCTTGAATCAGTTGTAGAAGAAGACTTACATTTAGCCGGCACCAAGACTTGATTAACTTCCATTTCATGACAAAGAAAAATATAGTCCTGCTCTTTATCTTCTTCATGGTGCTGCAACACTTCATTAGTCACTGAGATTCCCTGTACAAAATTTATTCTTGCAACCGCTTCTTCAACTACATTTTCAGACTTAATAGAATGTTTACCAAAACATGATTCAACCCTTTCATTAATACATAGTTCATCAAGAAGACCCAATGTTGCCTTTTCTTCAAAACAAAAAGATTCTAATATATGATCTTCATCAACTTGTGCAGATGGAAAATCATCTTTGCAAGTAACTTCTTCAAATTTAAATATTCATATTCCATTTGCGTGCAAACCAAAGGATGATTTTCAAAAGAAACTTCATGTAAAGAATCATCACTATTTTCATCAAATCCAAAAATTTCAATATCAGGAGCAAAAGAAAGCATGGGAAAATCTTCTTTTTCTACTTTGCTTACCATTTCCTTGTCGCTGTCAAGAATCTCCTTTTTCATCAAAAATTGTTCTTCTTGAAACTGGAATACTTCCTACTCTGCAAGAACCAAGCAATTTATAGATATGGTTTCTTTATTTACTGATTTTTCTTCATGCATATTTGCTAGAACAAATTTACCTTTTCTTTGATCTTGTACATTAAAATACCCTTGGATCATGTAGTTTAGCATCAGGGAAGATTGATGATCTTCGGACAAACTCAATCCCTTCTTTTCACCTTCAGTAATACTCTCTTTAAAGGCCATCCAAAGGAATTACAGATTTAGATCACTTTCAGCATCTATTTCTTCACCAGTAGGTAATTTTTTGATTTTTTTACTTGGCTGAATGTCTTGTTCATTCAAAACTTAAAAATTATAAGAAACAAAATTAGGTGGGACTTCTAAAACCACTTCATCATCCACCTTTAATTCCTCACTCAGTTGCAACACCTTTTTCTCACAATGATGCAATAACTTTATCTTCACCTCTAGCTCTTTCAGTTTGTGATACCTGGCACAAACACTTCTCCATAAAAGAACAGGTGCATGATCTTCTTTGATACTCAAGTTCATTTCTCTCCCATGAGTAATGCTTCCTCTAAAAGCATCAAACAAATCGTGCAATACTGGATCATGCATTTGATGAAGTTCAATAAAAGAAGGATCTGGCTTTCTTCCTTTCACAACTTTAATAGGCATGGTCTTTTTAAATCAAAGTCATCAATCTCTAAATAGTAGAGATAATAATAAAAAACTGAGGAAACAATCTTCAGCACTGATCTTCTTTTCTACTTCCCCAATAGAGTTTCCAAAAATATGTTGGTAAACAGATTGTTCTTTTCAATTTAACTCTCAAATGCCCAAATTTGCGAGAAGCAATCATCTACCAACAGTTGGATAATCTATCATTAGGTTGATATATTTCCTCTAAATTGAAAGGTACAACTCCCTTATGAATGATATTCAATGAATTTGTTTTATTCCTAAACTAACTGGGTACGTTCTTAACCTAAGAACAGAAGAGGAAAACCAAGCCAACCCTAAACAAAAATAACTCAGGTAGTAAATTCAACCTTAAACCTAGTCAACCCTAGAAATCCATACATCTTATGACTCCCTCACATTGGTAATGCAACTATGAATGCAGATTATGCAAATGAAATGAAGAAATGAAAATTAAATATTCATATTTCTGCAATAGGAATGCATGCAAATGCTCTGATCTACAGCACATTCAGTATTTGACACAAGATGCAAGATAATGTCCAAAATTGAATACAACAATGCTCTGATTGAATATAAACAGAAAATAATGCCCAAATTCTCTGATTCGAAGAAAAAATCTTCTTTATTTTGAACACAACAAATAAAAATCCTCTAATTTTACTTGCTTACAACTTATTACCAAATCTATTACAAAACTAGAATAAAAACCCAACATGCAAATGAAAATGTAGAAAATGAAATGCTCTTCCCCCTACTCCAGCTCTCTATCTTTTTTAGAAAAGATGAACCCCATTTTTTACTAGAATTTACAATAAATAGATTTTCAAAAGACTCTTCCTTTCTCTAACAATGACTTTTCAGTTTCATAACTGATTCTTGTCTTTTTCTTGATTTGTTTCCATTTCATTTTTTGTCCACATGTCACCAGTTCTGTATCTAAATGAGATGATCTGGAAGATTGAAATTCTTCACCAGTGACACCTGAGCTTCTTGATAAAGATGACATAGAGCCCTTAGAATAAATAAATACTTCATTGGCATACTTTATTTTTATAACAGAATCAGTCAGGGTGTTGCGCACGATGGTGCCAATGCTCTGTGATGTGGAGATTGGTTCGTCATCAACTAGAACATGGTTTTCTAAATTTGGTATACTTTGGTATAAAGTCTGATTATCACATGAAAGGGTTTTATTTCTCTGAATATATAGATCTTTAGATTGAAATGTAGTTGATTTGCTGGAGTCTTAAGATGTCTCCTCAACCATTTCTCTTGATACTACTAAATCTTGTGAATTAACCCAGGAATGTCTCTTTGGCTCATCATTGATGTCACAAACTTGAATGGAAGAAACATTTGGATGCCCTGAAGTAAAATTTCCTTTTGATATAACATATATGGAACAAAATGTTGGAACTTTTCTTGTAACATTTGCTGCAATATCATGACCTCTGAATGTCCCTGCAATTGCATTACGAGACATTGATCCCATAACAAGGTTATCGATACTTGAATCCGCGATATATTTTACAATTGCTCTTGGTATATTGTCATCTTCTAGCACAAAAATTTATGTTGGCACTTGTTTTCTTTTGCAGAGCTGCTGAAAAGGTCTTAATAGGCTCTCGATTTTTTATTTAATTTCTTGCATATACACATTCACGGCATCACTGCATACCTGTGAAACTAGGATGAAGCTTCCTACTTCAATTTTGGTCTTCATGAGCACATAATTACTTCCCTTTAACCAAATTTGTGATAAGAACTACAATATGATTAGTCTCAATGAATGGTTGCAGACTTATAAAATCAATAGACCACATCATGCTTGAAGATAGTCAACACCTCAACAAAGTGGCTAGAAACACTTATCATTATAAATTCTTGAATACATATCTACTTTGTGTTATATGAATTTCAATTGATTCTTGAAACTATTGTGGATCACTCCCTCATGTTTGTTTTCGAGAATCTTCTATCATTAACTCTACAAATATGTTTGGACAAGTGTCAGAATTATGTCTTTTACTTGGCACCTATTCACTAGCTCATACTATTGTGCCTTTACATGTTGTGACAGTTGTTTTCAATGTGCCCCCATACACTTGGAGATTTTGTGCAAGTCCAACTGATCTTTCAGGTTTGGCATGATCCTCTGTGTTCATCCAATAGCTTCGATGATTTCATGAAGGTTTGCAGTCCATGAGCTATGCAAGTTGGCATCAACTGATCTCCCAACTGATGAGTTCAACAAGATGAAATGGGCACCTAAATGGATATATTATAGACTCGGTTCTTGGTCTCCATTAGGGGCTTCATATGCACGATCCACCACCACAGTCTAAGTATCATGGTATGGTTCTCGGGCACTTTTATGCACTAGGTCGAATGCACAACATTAAAAATTGAGCACCAACATCTCTGGTATTCATTTCATGCTTTTCCTATCATTCTTTACTGGCTTGAACTCCAATCCTTTCTTTGTCTAACTTTGCTTCTTTGTCCAACCGGTCTTCAATGTTTGATATGAGCTGAGCTCCTCCTTGTCAAATTTAACACTAACACTTGGCCCCTTCAAATTCCATGGCCATGGCATCTTAAATTATAAACATCTTTGCGTGCCCACTAGGACTTTGAATGTCTTCCAACATATTGTATGACCTACCGACCGGCTGACTCCCCTATTTTCTTCATCATGACATGTATGATGAGTATGTGCTTAGTCATTCTGGTGGATAGTTGAATTGCGCTTTTAGCCTCCATTATATATTTGTAATTGAGTAACCATTATTTGATTAATGACAGTGCTAGATCTTCCCTTAATGTCCTTGAGGCTGACTTTGTATGCCATGGGCTTGGGGACCAATGAAGTCGCATTTGACATACTCGAGCTCTTCATGTCTTTTGAGCGTCTTGCACCCATTCTCCAAACTTATCTTTTCTTTAGTGAAATTGGACATAATAGGGGAGAGGACCTGGTAGTTGAGCATCCTAACTTTGGGGTTGTCAAAATCCTACATGGAAATTTCAAATCACTCCCAATTTTATACAACAGCTTACTTGGCAAGTCCTCTACTTATAACTAAGGTTTCAGGGCCACATCAACATGCTTTTTGCCAATGTGTCCAAAACAGCACAAAAAAAAAGTGAGACCAATCATAGTGCATTAGGTTCCCAATACTTGTACAGCTGATGTGGCATCACACTATTGGTTACTTTTTAGGAAAAGGGACACATTTGATTCAATTATGGGTAGTCATCATTAGCAAAAGCAACTTTAAAGTCATAAATATGGGTACAATTTTGTTAAAAATATTGGATGTTAAATCAGCAAGTGTGGGTATTTAATTAACAACTACTATCACAACTATTAGAACATGCTCAACTACCGGGTCCTCTGCCCTAAAGATGAAGAGAGTGTGGGCTCAATCCTCACAACTAATTTGATCTATTGAGACTTCAATTCAAACAACCTGTATTTGTAAGACAAAACTAACACCTGCATAGATTAAGAAAATTGAATGTGATTTCCCTAGCGGAAATTCTCACTTTGACTACGCTAGCAGAAAATTGGAAAGCAGTTTCTCCTTTGGCAAAAAAGTACCAAGATAGGTGGAAATCCGCTACTTCAAAAATTCTCCAATTTGCTTTGAATTTGCATTTTCATCAAGCTCGGTTCCCATCATTTCATTATTTGGATCAAATTCATTAATCTTTCAATTGCAATCTGACTCATTTGTGCATTGGCGGAAAAGTGAACTTTATCCGCGATGACGGAAAAGTTGACTTGGGCTTCTCCTTGGCGAAAAACTTGAAAAGTGCTTCTCCATTGCAGGATTTTGTCTTTTTGCTTTAAACTTTTGCACAAGGACCTGAGATTATACTTAATCATACATTGAGGCAATTTAGGAACTTTAAATCATCCACTTGTAGTATTCAATCTAAACCTGCATGCTTGAACCTGTGGATATGAATATGGATCTAAAACTTACATCTGAACTTATGAATTTGAACCATTAGCTTAGAATTGGGGCTTCAAATTTGAACTTGAATAAAAGAACCTTTGTTCTTTAAAATTTGAACTTTAGACTGACTGATTTGCATCTGCATATTAATACTTTGAACTTTGTTCTTCATAGCAACATTGTTAGAAGGGAAAAATCTGGGAACACATTAGGGGAAACTTTCACCATGAAATCCAACCTAAAAAGTTTAAAAATTGGGGGACTGGAAGTACACTTACAATTCAATAGGATTTGAGTTAACTATGATTGATATTTGAGATTTAAAATATTTGTATGTTGAAATTATGGACACTATGGATAAAGTACCCTTCATCTATTTTCCCTGTCCACTTATTTGTGTTTTCAATAAAACAATTATTAAGTAGTTAATGTAGCAGAAAATATTTTATACATGCAAAAAAATAGACTATATTATGTTCAATAGGAGTTGAGTTAACTATCAATGATATTTGCAATTCAAAATATTTGTGTGTTGAAGTAATAGACATTATGGATAGAGGACCCTTCATTTGTTATCCTTGTTCACTGATTTTTGTTTTCAATAAAATGAGTACCAAGGAATTTATGTAGCACAAAATATTGAATTCCTTATGCATCCAATGTTGATTCTTATTGTTGATCATTGGTTCCTTACAAGATGTATTGGATGTTACCTAACATTTCCAATGTTGCTTAATGCATTTAATTTGTATCCATATTTTACTAATTGACTCGACAATTGTGATTTCTGGTTTGTTTTATTTGAACTATTATTGACAGTTTTCTCCTTCAAAGAAAATTTTAGTTTAGTTTTCTTATGATTGCATGAAAGAATTTATTATGAGTTGGTGTGTCATAATGGTTATCTCTAATGGACTAATGGTGGAAAAAAATGCCAACACTCATCACTACTATAGATTAGAATTTCATATTTTTTTGAAGCATGTTTGTAATACGTGCAACTAGATAGTTTCAATTTTATTTAATAAGAGATAAGTTAACAATGAATGATATTTAGAATTAAAAATATTTTCATTTTTAAAGGATAAGGATTGTGTGCATTGAGGGCCATTGTCTGAAGTCCTTGTACACTCAGTTGTGTTTTCAATAAAATAGTATATGATGAGTTTATGCAATAGAAAATATGTTGAACATGCTAAATAACTAAGAGGGTGGGTGAATAAGTTATTCACAACCACTTTCTAAAACTTTTAGTGTGTCGGTAAACTCACAAAACATACTATTGATAATGATAGTTATATCAATATTAACTTTGATTTTGTTGGTAATCACATCAAGCAATCATAACAAAAGTAAACATGTGAAAGAATGGAACCACCAACACAAGGAACAATAGAATTTATATGGAAACCCAAATGGTGAAAAACCATAGAAAAGATAATTCTTGTGAAATGGAATATTGGTTAAGGTGATACCGATTAAGGTTATTTTTACAAAGTCTCACTATTTTTTTCTCACTACGGGTTACTCATCGTGGTTGAATCACTGTCATTCAAGCTAACTACTCTTATACAAAAAGAGATATTTTATAGATAAAATATGAACTCATAAGATTGCATCTGAAAATGCAAGAGACAGTTCAATAATTAAGATCAGTTACCACATTCAATACTAGATCTAATTGTTGACCTTCTCTTTGTGTACCACTATTTGATCCACTACAAATTTGCATGTAAATTCCCTTCTTGATCTCTCAACAATCTTCTTCAGCTTGCACATATCACCATCAAGAACTCGCTCCAAGACTCCTTTCATATCTCATTTATGTTCTTCCACACTTATATTTTCATCACTCAGATACAAAAGTTTTTTCTTTGTTTATATAGATATTCGATCACATACATGTTGGTCACACCAAAAGTGTGTCAGCCTCAAAACAAAACAATATTATAATTACATTAATGTATTACCATCAATTCTAAATCTAGGACACACTTAAGAAAACTTTACAACACACTACACCAGGACCCAAATATAGGTCGCACTTAAGATGTTTACAATGCTCATTATATTCACCAAAGTTATCAAAACACCACAGCCAAGATCATGTCTTGATCAAAAAAACTTTTGAACCCACCAATAGATGAAACTAGATAGAACATGTTCAAAATACAATACCAAAAACTAACTGATCAACTATAAGATGGTCCAGATAATAACGACACCTGGAAAAAAATTGTAGGCATAACAATCAATAGTAATCGACATAAGACATCATGCACCAGTAATTACTGAAAGCATACAAGTGTACCAAGACATGTAATCCTTTGGTAAAACCAAGTACACCTACCATAGAGCACCAAAACTATGCCTACAAAACTTGTTTTGCATATAACCAAAATCACTGATCCCGATAGCCACAATTGTCCAGCCGATATTGCCAGGTAGTTGGTATGAAGGTTTTGACATCAATGACAACAATGCTAGAAATGTATGAATCTAAAAAAATATTTCATTCCTTATTCATCAAATGTTGATTCTTATTGCTGATTATGTATTTGTTACAAGTAGTATTTTACCTTGATAAATATTTCAAATGATGCCTTGTTGTAGTCATTCCTATTGGAAGTGTGAACATAAAATTCACCATAATAATTTTTAGGAACTCTATTTAGTTAGGGTGTTGGCCTAATATGTTATTTTGGACATTCATAATGCATTCTCATACTTTCTATGACATCTTTTTTTATGATGATTAATACATTATTTGTAGGAATATCTGTCATTTCTTATGCAACAACAGTTGAGTTCATTTCTTTGTATCCCTTGTAACCATGGTTTTGTACATGTTCCACCTCTTTCCATTTCTACATTCTTATACTAAAAATGTGTTGCCTCTTTATAATGCTTATTTCTTTTACTGTGGTTTTGGATGACAATTCTCAATACACTAAATTGACATTTATATTCGGTGCGGGTTTTTTATTGTCTTGCATTTTTCTTTTTGAATATTGTAAGTTAATATAAAACTTTCTTTGTTTTAATGTGGACTAATTTTGGTCTATGTATAATGTTTTTAGAGATGGCAAGGGGAAATTTTGGACCAATTGGGACATGGAAGAGAAAGGGTGGTGAAGAAGACACTGTCGACCAACACATTGAAACCTTTCACAATTAAACCCTTGAGGGAGATGGAAAGTTCACCACGAACACACCCAAACATGAGGTGGTTGGGACTCCAACTTCCAATGGTCAAGGAAAGTCATCAACAAATTCACCACCAATAGGGGCATTAAGGAAAGCTCCCGTAATAATGGATCCACTTGAACCACAGTGTCATTCTTTGAGACTGAACAGTGTGTAGACTGAAGTGCTCGCAGAGAAGTTGCGGTCATGTGTGGTAGAGAATGCAAGGATAAAATCACTTTTGAGTGAGCTTTAGAGGAGATACATTGAATTGAATATAAATTTTTTACAAATCTATCATAATAATGTGGAGTTGTAGCTATAATCACATCGGCGGAAAATGATCATCAAGAAGCTTGAGGTAAGTCTTGAGGCAAAGACAAAGATAGAGTGTGTTGGAAATGACCATTATCATTGCATGCCCAAAGTGATAGAAATTATCATGGAATCATGGAAATCCATGTACTTAAATTTTGTGTTTATGCCTTTACTTAATATTGATTCAATGCTAGTGTCCTTCCTGCTACCACCTCTACTGAATGGGGAATATAATGTTGAAGATTTGTGAAATTTATTTTCTTTTATTTGAATTATTACTGATAGTATTCTTCTATTAGGAGGACAAACATTTAGTTATGATTATTATTAAATAAAGTATCAGTTATATTGGATGCATGTTTGTAATACATGTAATAAAATATAGATTGAAATGTGTTCAATTAGACTTCAATTAACTATGAGCGATATTTGTAAGTTAACATAAATGTATGTGGAAAACGTGAATAATGTCTATGTTGCAGATGCTACAATTGTTATCATTGTATAGTGAACTGTGGTTTGACTAAAGCTATTTGTGATGAGTTTATTTATCACAAAAAATTACATTCCTTACTCGTCCAATCTTGATTCTTAATGTTCATTATGTTTTCCTTACATGTACTGTTTTAGGATGCTTTATATTTTTAAAGGTGATGAATGCATTCCTTATATATCCACTTTTCTTTTCTGCACCCAAGAGTTTTTATTTCCCTTTTTGTTGCAACATCCATCAGATGAGGTTTTTTTACTATAAATATAAGTACCATTTTATTAACACTAGTTTCAAATAGAGGTAAACAACTATAGTGGAAGTATGTAATACGTGCAATCAAATAGATTCAATTGTGTTCATAAAGGGTTTAGTTAACTATGAATGATATTTTCAATTATTAAAATTTGTATATTTCAATGATGAACACTTTCTCTCCGGATGAAGGGATTGTCTTTTATCCCTCTACACTCAATTATGCTCTCAATATAATAATTTTGTTGGAGTTTATGTAACACAACATTTCACATTTGTTATGCATCTAATCTAGATTCTTCCTGTTCATTATGCATTCCTTACAGGTTCAATGCGATGTTAATATTTCATTCTGATACACGTTGATGGATTAAATAGGTATCTAATGTTGATTAAGAGAATCAACTGTGTGTTCTAATTTAACAATTTTTTTCACCTCAACTTTGTTTGATGGTTTTTTGTTCTGCAAAAAGATACAATAAAGTTTAAATTACTATTGAATGCAACCTTATTTATATTGGATGCATGTTTGTGCTATGTGTAACCAACAACAACTTCCAATTTAATGAATAAGAGTTCACTTTATCAGTAAAATGATATTGCACCATTATTCCCTTGGGGCAGAGGGAGAAAATATTTTGTTCAACCTAAAGTGAGGTAACACGACACCTGGAAATAATCTTCATATAGCATGTCCTCTTCGCGTACTCTTGTATGGAAGTTTGGCCAACGATGAAGGTGTCTATTGTGGGTTACCTTTGACCGGCCTATGCTATGAATAAATGGAAATATTTGCGGTCAGTATCCAATAGAAGTTCACTTATATTATTTGCATAACTATGTTATTAACCATGTTGGACTGGTACATTGTTGCAAGTCACTGGAATTAGTAATTTGGAATCGCAATGCCATGAGCCATATTTTATATAGATGGTTTTAACTAAAAATAAGAATATATAACATGTAAAAACTTATCCAAATACATACCCTAATGAAAACAAGATAGCATGGACAACTAAACCCTTCAGAGAAACCAACAGTAAACAAAGGGTGCATAGAACCACATTTTATTTACCTCGGTAATGGTGAGACATGTTTTCCATTCTCCCCTTGGGTAGGAGGACAAAATAAATATTATGTGTAGAATAATGCACTTGACCATTATTTAGTTTTGTGTTGGATTGTCATCACCCGTTATGATTGGAAAATCAGCTTCGCAACACAATGAATGATTTGGGGATAGTGATGATATTTACTGCTCTCTATGGGTCATACAAGAAGTTATATAACTAACGATACAAATATGGTACAATTAAACAATTTCCAAATTTAAGCTCTTCAAAAAACAAGATACCATGGACAACCGAAGCCTTGACACATGTCAAAACTTAAGGAAGGTTGTACACAAACACATCATATTAACCTTGATAACAATAAGCCATGTTTTCCATTATTACCTTTTGTTGGACAACAAAGTAAATATTATCTACCCAACTATGCACTTAACAATTATTAGTTTTGTGTTGGATTGTTGTGACTAAGTGGAATTGGTAATTATATCTTTAACATAGAGGGAAATATGGGGATACTGATGATATTTAATAGATACTGAAATCAACATCCCCGTGGATCATATTATACATAATAAAACTAACTATAACATTTTGGAATAGTTATACAATAACTAAATTCAACCCCCACATATAAAACAACATACCATGGAGGAACTACATCATATTTACCATGATCAAGTTAAGTCATGTAGCGTCATTCTCACCCTGGATAGGAGGATAAATCAAACATTATTTGCAAAACTAAGCACTTAACCATTTATGAATTTGTGCTTGATTGGTGTCACTCAGTAAATTTGGTAATTTGGCAGGACAACATGGTCAACCATATGGGGACATTGACAGTATTTAGTGGAAGTTGAAATCAACCTTTGGAGGGGCTAAATAGGAATTAACAAAGCTAAAAATAAGAAGATGAAACATTTATAGAAAATATCCAAATTTAACATTCACAAAAAACAACATAGCCTCGATAGCCAAAGCCTTCAACCATACCAAAACTTAGGAAATGTTGCATACTACAAGGTAATGATTGCTATGAAAATAATAAATCATGTTCATCATTATCGCCTTTGATAGTGTGAGAGAGTAAATATTTTATGTGCAAGTAGGTACCTAACCATTTTTTATTCATATGCCAGATTGGTTTCATTTAGTGAAATTGTTGATTTCGTATGACAACATGGTGAAATATTGTTGAACATATTGAGAAGATGTTGGCATTAGTATCATTGATAACAAAACCTTAATACCAATTGCATATTTATGTTAGTTGGTTGTTGGAAATATCAGTTGGATGTTTTTTGGCTTTCAATTAGCTACATGTGTTTCAGTTATATGCAGAATAGGTTTTGTACATACAATTTTTGGTTATGTTGTTGGGTGTACTTGTTCTTAGTATTGGATTCATCTCTTTGGTACATCTATATGTTTTGGTGGTTGTTGAAGAATGAAGTTTTTTATTTTACTTGTTGACTATTGAGTTTAAGAGTTCTTTCAGGTATCCTTTCTACCCAGACATTCTTTCAGTTCATCAGATGATTTTGGTATAATAGCTATATTTTGTTTCTAGATAGATTCTATCAAGATTAATTTATCGGTTGGTTGGGAAGTTTTGTTGATCAAGTCATGGACTTGGTTGTGGTGTTCCAATGATTCCAGAATTTACCTATCTTCAGGAATTGTGCTATGTAACATGCATATATTAAGGGTGACATGTCCTTAGGCCTTGTGGTAATGTGGTATGAAGACTTCTTATGTATGACCTATATTTAGGTTTGGTGGTAGCATGTTAAATAAAATTGTAATATCTTTTGCATTGAATCCAACATATTTGGTGGCTTGGCCGACATATGTAGTTCTCTTATCGGATATATATAAATAGAGAAATCATTTTGAATTTGAAGCATGTGGGTGTGTGTGAGAGAGATAAATATATGAAGGTGATATTGTGTGAGTTTGTCTTGGTGAATTTTTGGCATCAGTATGTAACCAGAAGGAGGTTAAGTGAAGTCTTGCTGTGGTATCAAGATAAGCCTTTACATACTATATTGCAGAAACTTGGTGTATGCTGGCATAAGATCTGTACCAGATCTACTGTTGTTGGTGATTAATGTGCTATCAAATGGAATTTTTTTATGCATAGGTATATGAAATTTCTTTAGTTCACATCTTATCTATAAGATAGTATTTTGTACCGACAATTAGCCTTTCTTATTTCTAGGTAGTTAGCCCAACTGATAGTGAACCAAAGAGTAGTGATAAAACTGGTAGTGAGCCCTTGTAAAAATTGCCTTAATTGGTGTCACCTTAATAGGTGTTTACTTGCATGAGAATTAGTTTCTCTATGGTTTTTCCCATCTTGGGTTTCCATATTATATATGGTGTTATGGTGTTCATTACTCTTATTCTTTCATACTTTTATTAGTCTTAATTATTTCAATGGTTTATGTGTATACCATATCAAAAAATATTTAAAGAAAGTGTTTTGGAATTGATGATTCACCCCCTCTTAGTTATTCATCGTGTTCAACAATTGGTATCAGAGGTAGGTCCCTTGAAAATTGAGCTTAACCACTTGAGGGAGATCCAATATATTTGAATGGATGGAAGGAGAGTACTATTCTGATGAAGATTGGCTGGTCACGATGAGCAACATTGTACACTGAATCAAAGAATGAGGACCTGAAAGAAAACCCAAAGGAAGCGAATGCATGTATCTCAAAGCTAAGGGATCAGATCTGGAAATTAAAAGAAAAGAACATGGAAGTAAGTAAGGAATTAAAGGAGTCAAAAGAAAAGGTGGTGAATCTATAAAAGAAGTTGAGTGATAGGAAAAATACTGAAGAATTTATCAAGATTTTAAGCAGAAGATGGAAGATTGGATAAGATCGAAGGAGATCTAAAGAACACTATCAATCAGAGAATAGAGGAATGGAAGAAAACTGAAGAGAATCTCAAGGAAATCATAAAGAAGAAGTCAGATGAAAATGAAAATTTGGATTAGTAATTAAGGAAGCTAAGATCTGAAGTGAAGGTTTGTGACAGAAGTAATATTTTGGATCAATAATTAGACCTACAGAAAGGTCACAAGAACAAGGATTAGGTTTCACCGGTGAGTGTTCAGATCTGAATAATAGAGGCAAAGAGAAGGAAGTTGAAGCTAAGGAAAATTCTAAGGTAGCAAGCAAGGTCAAGAATTTGAATACATATACTAGAAGGCCTCCAGTGAGAAAGCCAAATGTTCAAAGGTACTTATCCTTTAATAGTTATTGTTTGTTATGCAAGAGATTTGGTCATAAGCTTGTTGATTGTAAGATGAAGAAGGAACAAAAGTTTCAAGGCTTTAATTGTCATAAGTTTGGTCATAAATAAAATCAATGCAAAATTTAAGTTTCTAATTCGGTTGAGAAAAGTGGAATGAACAATATTTTTCATGGGAATTGTTATGTGTGTCACAATTATGGTCACAAGGATAATTAGTGTATATCTAGAGCTCAGTCAGTAAGATCAATTTAGAGGAATGTTAATTATTTTTAATGTGGTCAGACTGGTCATAATGCTAATGCATGCAAATCAGTTGATGCTCTGGTAAAGTCAATAAATGATAATAATGTTGTAGTATCAAGTGAATCTTAGAAGAAAACCATGGTATGGAAGAACTTTAGATGCTGGTGAAGAGAGCTCTATGGTACCTGATCCCAGTACAAGATCTTCTGGTAACTGAGTTGAATGGTTTGGCTCAAGGGAGTATTAAAATGCAAAATCAGTCACTTCTACTGCTCTAAGGTAATATCGGTTGCAATTGGCCTATCTTCGGTATGTTAGATGGTAATTAATGATTATAGTTGCTTTGGTTGATTGATATGCATTGTATGAATGGTTGCGTTAGCGACAATTAATTTTTGGAGGGAATTGTAATTATGAAGGATCATGGTTATAAAAGTGAAATTTTGAAAGCATTTGTCATATTTGCGAGAAGAAAAATCAAAGTTTTTAACAGAGCTTGAGAGTTTCATAAAAATATTCAGGTGCAAAGATGGAATCTCAATTGGTTGTTCATGATACTAGCACGGTTATGTCAAGGATATTGAAGAAGGTAGAATTGAAAGTATTTGATCATGGTAGAATTAGATAGTTGGAAATTAGATTATCTATAGAGGAGTTGCAAAGAGATCAGAACTTTGGCTTGGATATTTGGGGAGAGTTTCCCTAGTTTGTCAACAAGAAATTTATCATGTTTTTGCTAAGTTAGTTTGGGGATGGAAACCTAGAGTTGGATATACCCTATGCAGTAACAAAGAAAGTAATTGAGGATATCATGGGATTGTGTAGTATTGGAGACCTTCCAAGAAATAAGACAATAAAGTATAAGGAAGTGAAGTATTTGACAAGTATTGGTTGTGATCAACGTGCACTCTTGATAAGAACTCTTGAAGATTCGATGGTGAGGTGTTGTGCCTGTGAGTCATGTTGAGGAGGGTTCCTCCTAAACTAAAAAGAATTTGTATGTTTCTATCAGAGGTTCCCTTCTGGAACCCAAGAGGACAAAGATCAGTGATAAAGGAAAAGAGGTTGATACTATTTTAAAGGTTGGAGAAGAAAAGGATGAGGCATGGATGAGGATGAGAAGGAATTAGAGGAGAAGGAAGAATAAGAAGAGGTCAAAAAACATGTAGTCTCTTTGTCAAAATCTGGCTCCCTAGATTCTAATGTAGTTCAATCTATGTTAGATAATAGTGAATTTGACAAGTTGGTGAGTTATGGTTTGGTTTCTCTTTGTTGAGTAGAATAGAGATTGAGGATATGTTGGTTAATCACTTGATTAGTAAGAAGACCATTATTTGTGATGTATTAGGTGTTCTACTAGTTGAATTGATAAAGGTTGTTGAAGAAAGATTGCTACAATGTGGTGCAAATTACTGCATAATTAGAGATTTTATTGAGAAGAATTGCACCGATGTTAAACAAAGACTATCCAAGATGATCGGTGAAACAAGAGAGTGCATAAAAAAAATTCAAATATTTACAACTATTGTCTTTGGTGGCATGTTGTTGTTCATAATTTCAGAGGTATATGTGAGGTTATTGAAGCTGAAGTGAATGAGTTAGGAAAGACATGTGATTAATTTAAGGATATGTTGTCCTCAATTTTGAAATCTCAAAATTGAGACAACCCATACGAAATTGGATCTAAAACCATAATGTATTTCTCTCTAATATAGATATTTTGATATCAAATCTCAAAAGGCAATGGGTTACATTGTGCCTCGGCCTTAGTTTTTCATCCTTCTGGTATCAATTTTTATTTTTTCATGAAGTTTTTCTTGGTCTTTTTGTCATTTTCAGGTTTTATTTTCCTGATTGCATGTACTTGATTTGCAAAAATCTTGAGCTTGTAATTACGTTTTCTTGTTTGATTTGTTTGATTTTGTTTTTCTTTGTCTTATATATTTTTTATTCTCCATTTTTAGTTTTTTGGATTGTTGTGTGTTTAAACATATGCTTTGTTTAAAAGAAAAAACAAGAATACATTACTTGTAATCTAGATTTTATATCCCGATTGCAAGTGATACTCTTTGAACCTATTAAAGCGTGTTATTTGTAAAGCATGAAATGAAACCTGGCCTAACTAGTTGGGCTCAATTTTTGGACCAAAATACAAGTAAATAAAACTCGTAATCAGGTTATAAAATCTTGATTACAAGTAATGTTTAAAAGTCCTTTTTTTTAATACTTGCAATCAGGATTTGATAACCCGATTGCAAGTAAAGATATTGTTTTTAAAATGAATGGTTAAGAGGTCAATAAATCCTGACTAAATGGATATATTGCACTTTTTTCATGTGCTACAAGTTTTCAACTTATAAGATATACACTAAAACCTGATTTTTAATAAAGGCAATAGTTTTTAAGTCATTTTTTTAAAGAATTATAAACTTGTAATCAAGATTTTAAATCTCGATTACAAGACATATTTTTTGACATTGTTTCTAAGACTTGTAATGCGTAAAGAAAACCCCAGATTTAATCCTCATGGTAGGCTTATGCATAAAATACAAAGGTTTTTTAAAGTTTTTTAGAACTTGTAATCGAGTTTTAGAAACTAGATTACAAGTAAGTCCATTATTTTTGTTTTCACTTGCAAGTTGATTTATGAAACCCAAAGGTATTTTCTTCTTTGAAAGCCTACAATATTTGAACATATTTCTTCTCAAGCGCCCTCATGACTGGGAGACGTCATTAATGAGCAAGATCTTCTATTTTGTTTGGCTTAGGACTCTCAAGATCTTCTATTTTAGCTCGCATTTAGGGAGTTTTTCACCAAATCTCCAATGTTTTTTCTTCTCAGCAACATTATTAGTCATGTTTCCTTCAAATTTTTAATTTTTTTCTTCTTTATTTTCCCTCTAATATAAAAAACAAGATTATTTATGCTCTTCCCATGAATCATTTTTGGCATTCCCATGGTCATTTTTCTCTGTAGCAGCAAACAAATGTGGTTACCTCTGATATTTCCTGTCATTTTTGCTACTTTCTGGTCTTTTTGGCCAAAAATTTGGTTATTATACATAATTATGGATGTTTTCTAAGTTTCATTTATTTTTCCAACTTTGCCTAGGGTTTTTTTGTATATATTTTTTATAAAAAAAATGAGATTTATATTCATTTTTGTGCATTTTGAAGTCATATTCAAGGGTTTTTTAAATCATGAAATTGAAATCTCCATGCCAAGAAATTCATTATGATCATATTTTATCTATTAAATGCTTTTCAATTTTCCATAGAGCAAAATGTGTTTTTACATATAAATAACAAATCAGAGTTTTCCTTGAGATTATATCAAATTGGATGATGAATTGCTAATACATGTGGCTTTTCATGAAATGCATCAACTCCATTATATTTACAAACCACATATATGTAGTCTTTTGTGAAAAAAAAGAATTTCCCATCCATTTACAGTCATAGCTTTACATTTTACATGTATACATGTACCTTGTGAAAATTGGCGTGTTTTGATATCCACCATGAAATATGTTATAATCGGGGTTTCTAATCCTCATTACAAGTATTATTACATCCAACTTTACATACAATCACCACAAAAATCCTCGACAGAAGTTTGTTTCAAATCTACCATATTTGCAAAAATTAGGATTTTTTAAACTCATTGCATGTTTTGTTACATGCAGTCAAATGCACAATCACAATTAAGAACCCCAACAATACCCAAGATTATCCTTTTGAAAATTGAAAACACAAATGAAATCGGGGATTTTGACCTGATTAAAAGTGCAAGCTAACATATTTCCCATATGGTTGCAAGGAGTTGAAGGTTCTTCCTAGACATATGTTCTTGTTGACTTGCAATCAGGATTTTAAAACCTTATTACAAGTTCATTCCTCAAGCAAAAGTAAAAGTTTTCCCCTATGTGCAGTCAATATTTTTTAACCCAAATGCAAGTGAAATCTATTCTCCAAAGTACATGTAATCGGGTTTCCAAATCCTGATTACAAATTCCAAGATTGCAGAAGGATAGAAAGCAAGAACAATCACATGATGGGGCCATACAAGGAGGTGGAAAATATGGAATGATCAAGATCATATAATGCTTTCAAGACTGAGATGACCATGAAATATAAAAATATGTTTTCCCAACAATAACCATTATGATGTAAAACAATCAAGGATGCAGGTTCTTGTTCCAGTTCAAGATGCTTCCACCAAATCTTATTACTTCAATCACGAAGCATCTTGTAGTAGCATAAGGAATGTGACAAAGGATGATGTAAATAGGTTTTTTTTCTTGTCAGATACTTAGAATAATTATCATTATGTATTTTTAATTCCATTTCAACAGATTACATGTAATGTAAAAACAAGATGTAATTGCATGTGATAGTATTACCTACAAAGTTATAATATGTAATCACATTGCAAGACATCGGGACTTGGAATGTTGAATATGTCAATTATAGGTAGTTAGTTGTTCAATAAGTCTTGATTATTTGGGTTTATACCACTTTTATCTCTTAGCCCGTCCCCTATAAATAAAGGAGGGTTCTCTTTGTAATATCATATTTTGGGCAATGCAAGAAAACTCTGTCAGTTTGTATATGTACTCTAAGACTTTGAGCTTAGATGAAAAATCAAAGTGCTTTTAATAAAATAGGCAGGTTATTTTAAGACTTTGTGCCAACTCAAACTGTCATGTGATGACATTTTCTAGAGTTGATTTTTATTTTGGTGCTTTTGTTTATTAGGGATTTAAACTCAATCTTGCAGACTTTGAGCTACATATTACGTTCAGAGTTATAGTTTGGCTCCGAATTTTGTCTTGCAAACTTTAATTTTCTTATCAAGTTTGAAGTTACTGTAGAATTTTCAAGCAAATAAAGCACTTGCAGACTTTGTGTTGTTTGTTTTCCACATTTATTCATATAAAGTGAAGTACACATTGGAGACTTTGAGATGTGTGTGTTTAACATTTGTTTTTGAATTCACAAAAGGGGTCATGGAAAGACTTTGGGATTTCATGAGCTTCTTTTTTTTACTTTGCTTAATTGTATTTAAGAGGTCATTGTTAGATAGAATCATGTATTCTAAAGCAAGATAATACGATGAAAGAATTCCTACTCTGAAGAGAAGAGAGTATAGTGAATGTAATACCCTACAATTAGCCTAGTGTACAGTTTTAGCTTAGTTTTAATTATTTTCAATAATAGTAGATAGGGGGAGCCTTCCCTTAATTAGGAGAGACTGTGTCTCACATTCTATGGTTGAAAACATTATTTTTCAATTGATCTTTAAAACCATTGATTGCCAAATATTTACCCACCCATTTTTGGTGACTCTGTTGGGGACATAGTATGCATTTTATGGCCTCATTCTTTTGTTTGAAGTATACTCGTGTATTTTTAATTGTAATTATTCATTTTTAATTTTCTTTTCTTGTACTTTATTTAAAATTTTACCAAGGACATGTAAATGGCTTCCCAAGGTCCTTGGGGAAATGATTTTAGTTAACTGAATCTAGCTCTGCCTCTACATACTCTTTGTGATGGTTTGCAGAAGAATTTTATCAAGTTCTTCGGTAATGGACAACAACACCTTGATGATTTTTTTTTTCTTTTTACATTGCATACAATGTTCATGGTGTTGAAAATGAGGACATATTTGTGAATTTGTTTGTGGAAACTCTCCAAGGTGTGGCTGATAACTATTTGTAGCATCTTGCACCACAAAATATCATAAATTGGGCTACTCTCATAGCCAAGTTTGAAGAAAGGTTCAAGCCTCCTGAAGATGATTTTTCCCTATTGGCCCAGCTCACCCAGTTGAAAAAGGTGCCTCACATGCCTATGCGAGAGTTTATTGACCATTTCAATAAGTTGACACGAAGAATTTTAGTCATGGATCAGCCTACAACTACAAATTTGAAGTGTTTCTTTATCAATGTTCAAATTCCAGTCAGTTTTTTTGTTAAGAAGAGAAACCTCAGTTACTCTTGCAACTACATAGCATTTGGTAATTGGAATTGAGAATGATCTCATTCTTATCTGGAAAATAGGAATAGAAGCAAGTCAGTTTATAGAAAGTTCTTTTTCTTTGGATCCATTTTCTTCCATCATAAGGATGGATCCTACAATGCATAGGTTAGAAAATGAGTAGCTTGCTCTCAAAAAGAAAATAGCTCAAGGTGTGTTCTTTTCTCCTAATAAGGTTGTAAAAAGGAGGCCTCTCCCAAAAGTTTCTCGTATTTTTTTGGTGGGAATCAACCTAAGTTATTTTCATCACCAAAGAAACTTGCTATAGAAGGAACTGTTAGAATAACTGAGAGGGGGGGTGAATCAGTGGCCTCAAAAATATTCCAATAAATCAATCCAAAAACTTAGTACCACAATATTAAGCCTCTAGTTCTCTTTAGTCCTACAAGATGTATGCCTTCAAATAAACTTATCAAATAACTACTACTCGGAGTTCACTGTTAAACCTTATTCTTAATGTTTATCGAATAGCAGTCTTTCATTTACCAAAAAACATTAGATTGCTTAGTGTATACCGATCAATACTGATTTAGTTATGTGTAATGCAAAACACTAAAGTAATGACTCATAAACACATGGATTTTTAACATGGAAACCCTGTTAAGGGAAAAAACCACTTGGGATCGGTAACCCAAAATTTTCACTCTTCTAAAGTGAGCTCAGTGAAGATCCAACCCTATTAAAGGTCACAAACACACTGTTAGGTGTGACCTTGTTAGAGGATTTAATAGATTAGTTTGTCACTTGATATCGGGCATCTCTATGCTACCTTCTATGACCAAACCTAGTGTATTTTATCAAATGGTATCTGGCATCGCATGCTATCTTCATGATCAAACTTTTTGATACTCCTTGGGATGTATCTCAATATAGAAAGGATCTTTAAATCCTGCTTGGTTAAGAGACTTTCTAAATCAATGGTTAAACTGAAATAGTAAATGATCTGTTCATACATACAACTTAGACTTGCATATTTTTAGATCTATTTTAAGTTCATTATACCTTTCTAATCAATGTATCTTTTCAATACCTTTGCTCCACTTATTTCTGCTTGGTGATGTTGTGCTTCTCTGTTGCTCAGTGTCCGCAGAAATCTTTAGCTCTTTCCTCAGCTTGATTGATCAAGACTGCATGAAGTTGTTCTTCATCAGTTTCTCTTCAGCATCCTTCTTTTCCATTCACTCCCCTTATTCATAATGAATTAGGTTGTCTCTTTATAGACATGATATCACTGTTTCTCACTTCTTGATTTTCTTGTTCTTGGCATGATCCGCAATCTTATCCAATCTTGATTCAAAGCATAAATCATATTTTATCTTGTAGAAATCTTCTTGCAAGCTGGATAAAGCATCTTTAAATCTTTTACTTATCTCTGGCTTTAACTTGTCATTGAAAACAATGTTAACAACCAGTTAAGTCTATCTTTAGCTCTTTCCAACTAAGTATTTTGTCATTTCTGAACTTCAGTTAATTTTGGTGTTTTGACTCTTTGATAGCTTCGGTCAACACTTTAGTTCTCCTCGGGCATCTCCATTAGTGTAGTCTGTCCTTCGGGGTTGTCTGTCTTTCAGGCTTGTTTGTCTGTCGGGTAACACTATAATCAGGTTAGTGTAGTCTGTCTGTCAGGTTTGTCTGTTCTCTCGGTCTGTCGGGTTCCACTAGCCATCGATGTTTATAGTGACTTAGTGAATGCTTGTCTTTTATGCATTACTGAAAGAAAGATCTTTATCTCTTTGATTCTCTAAAGTCTTTGACACTTTGAATATAACCAATCAGATTATATTTAGATGACATCAATGATAATACAATCCATTAACTGATTTAATTTCTTGCATTATCTTTCTGCATTTCAGTGATAAACTTAACATCTTCAAAGATTCAATTAGTTACATGTCATAAATCTCTCCCTTTGGCATTGATGGCAACACACTATATTATTACTAATATAATATGAAATATAACAGTTGAAGTTCATTAATCTCTCCTATTATAACTAATACAAATGTCTGGCTCTCGGTAACCTCATATAGCTTAGATTTGTTTCTTGCAAAGTGTATTCTTCAATATTCAATCCCTTTAATGGATAGATGTATTAGCTTATGATTTTGTTTCTGATATGTGTTCTGACTTGACTATTCCTCTCCTTGATAATCTCTTTTTCCTTTGACAGTAATCTCTCCCTTAGTATGCATTCTCTTCCTTTTGATACTTCTCTCCCTTAGATGGATATTTCATATGTAATCAATCTCTCCCTATGGATATTGATTAACTCTTCCTTTGAATTCTTGGGAACTTCTTTCCATGGATAATGATATAATCTCTCTTTGATAATGAGATAATCTCTCTCCCTTTTGATAATGAGATAATCTTTCCCTTTGAAAACAATGCCAAAAAATTTCTTCCATATCATCTTCCATCCCTTTTTATAATATATTCCTTGAATTTCCCTATCCATCAGCAATACAGTGACTCTGGTGTTCGGTGTAGATTTTACCTTGTTGTGTACAGGTGTATCTTTACAGTCCATATTTGTGCTTGCATCAACATGAATGATCATCTGATTTATGTATAAGTTGATGCAGCTTCCTAGTCAGCTTACTGACTGATGGACAAGGGTTGGACCCTTAGCCTCTATCTTAGGTACTCAAATGTATCTTTTGGTAATGGCTTGGTGAATATATCAGCTAATTATTCCTTTGATTGAACATATTCTAGGATCACTTCTTTTCCTTGCACTTGTTCTCTTAAATAGTGATACTTGATTGCAATATGCTTAGTCTTAGCATGCATGATTGGATTCTTAGATATGTTAATTGTACTGGTATTATCACAATAGATAATCACTGGTTCAAGAATCTTCATATTCATACCTTCCAGCAACTATTTGATCCATGCAATATTGGAGCAATTTGCAGTAGCAACCACATATTCTACTTCTACAGTAGACTGAGAGATGCATCCTTGCTTCTTGTTGATCCATGTGACAAGTCTGTCACCCATGAAGAATGCTCCTGCAGTTGTGCTTTTTCGGTCATCAATGTTTCCAGCCCAATCAGCATCTGTATAGACTTGTAGTTCAAATTTTCCTTCTCTTTTATACCATAATCCATAGTCCTCGGTATTCTTTAGATATCTCAGAATTCTCTTAATAGCAGTCATATATGATTCTTTGGGATTAGTAGAGAATATTGACACTATTCCAACTGCATGTGCAATATCTGGTCTAGTATGAACAACATACATTAGTTTTCCAATCATTGATCTATACAAGGTCTAATTTACCTCATTTTATTTGTCTTATTTTGTCAACTTACATCTGGTTGTCATAGGTGTTCCAACTGGTTTGGAATCTTCCATCTTGAATATCTTAGCAACTTCCTTGATGTATTTGGACTGAGAGATATATATGTCTGCATCTTGTTGAAGAATCTATAGACTGAGAAAGAATTTGATCTCCCCAAACATAGACATTTCAAACTCTTTGCTCATTTCATTAGCAAAGGATTTGCATAACATTTCATTTCCCCCAAAAATGATATCATCAACAAATATTTCAGCAATCAGAA
>MU228250.1:2546087-2564637 GCA_018584345.1 Thuja plicata | reverse complement strand
TTGCACTTTCAATGATCTTGTTAGATGACTTGTTAAGACATTTATAAGCCTTGCTTTTGGTGGAATACCCTAGAAAGATACCTTCATCACTTTTGGAGTCAAGCTTTCCATTTCTTTCATCTTTCAATATATAACATTGACTACCAAAGATTCTGAAGTAACTTACATTAGGTGTGTAACCATACCAAAGCTCATAGGGTGTCTTCTTTGTGTCCTTTAATTGTACTTTGTTCAATGTGTAGACAACACTACTAACATCTTCCCTCCATAAATTTTGAGTGATGCTTTTCTCAATCATCAATGTTCTTGCACAATCAACAATTGATTTATTTCTCTTTTCAGCAATTCCATTTTGTTGTGGTGTTCTTGGTGCAGAAACCTGTCTTTTAATTCCATGCTCATTGCAATAGTTAGTGAATTCATCTGAAATAAATTCCCCTCCTCTATCTGATCTTAAGCATTTCAATTCCTTACCACTTTATTTTTCTACCATAGCCTTATACCATTTAAACATCTTGAATGCTTCTGATTTATCTTTTAAGAACATAACTGTCATCATTATAGAATAATCATCTACAAAGAGAATGAAATACCTATCTCCATAGTAGCTCTTTGTCTGCATAGCTCCACATAAATAAGTATGGACTAATTCTAGAATTGCATTAGATGTATGGTCTTTACTCTTGAAACTAGGCTCTGTCATCTTACCTTTTTGACAATTCTTGCACATGATATGCTCGGGCTTTGACATGCTCGGTAAGCCTCTGACTTTTCTTTTATTGCTTATCTTTATCATGTTGTGAAAATTCACATGACATAATCTCTTGTGCCACAACCATATGTCTTCATTTCTAGTCATTAAACAAGTAGTGTTTACATCATCAAGATAGACTAGGTTACCTTTGGTCTATTCATCAGTTCTGATCAACCTTCCTGATTCATTGAAGATATTTGCCTTCTTATTCTCAAATGCTACTCGGTGACCTGTATTGTTCAGTTGTGAAACACTAACAGATTATAATTCAGTCCTTTTACCTAGTAAGCATTTTCACATTTGATCAGTTTATTAAGCATTATGGTTCCTTTACCTTTAACTAGACAAGGTGTGTCATTACCCATTCTTACTGATCCACCATTATAGTATTCAAAAGTTTCAAAATTTTGTTTATCACCGGTCATGTGGTGAGTGTAGCCGCTATCTATAATCTAGACATCATTCTTACTAACCTTAGATATGAGTGCAATTTCTACATACCTTTCTTCTTCTTCGTCTAGATCATCTTTCATGGCTACAAATACCATCTCAATGTCTTCATGAGATTCGGTGTCAGTATCATCAACTCTGTTCTCAACTAGGTAACAAGCTTTCTTCTCTTTGTCCTTGTAGTCTCGGGTATCTCTTCTGTCAGGTTTTCAGTTGCTTCGGTAATCTCTATTATCACCTCGGTCAAACTTCTTTTCATATGTTCTATCATTACTTGTGTCATATTTTCTTCTATTAGGACATCTTGCAGAAAAGTGTCAAACCTCTTTACAATTAAAATATACAAGTGGTACTTTACCTTTGTATCTACCTTTGCCTCTCTGCAATCTTCTTGCCATTAGTGCTTCAATCTCATCAAATCCTTGATCCTCATTATTACTTTCTCTATCATTCTGCATAGTGTGTCTATGACTTGAATTACTTATTTTCAAAGAATATTTGAATGTGGATTCTATAGATGGTAAGACACTATTATCAAAGTTATTCATCTCAAATGAAATTAGTCTATGAATCAGACTATCTAGAGTAACTATATTATTTGCAACTGCTCTCATTTCTTGAATAGAAGATACTCTAATAGCATATACAAGCAGTAAGGTTCTTAGGATTTAAATTACCATTGTCTCTTCTTCAAGTACACTTCCAACTCCTCAGACAACATTGACTACCTCTTTGATTTTGCAGCTACATTGAGTGATATTTTCTCCTTCTTTCATCCTTAGTTCATCAAACCTCCCTCTTAGGCTTTCTGCCTTGGCTCTTAGTACATGAGCATCTCCTCCATGTACCAGCTTCAATTTATCGCACATTTGCTTTGCAGAGGTGCAGGTTTTGACATCTTCAAACTCAACATCGGAGAGTGAGGAAGCAAGTTATATCATCGTGAAATTGTGCTCATGCTTTTCTCTCAATTGCTCAAGGGTGTGAGGTCATGTAGGCAACATATATTCAGTATCAACGTATTGAGTAACATTATTACCAATACCTGATAGGTGGACTCTTATTCTACTTTTCCATGATGCAAAGTTGTCTTTATTCAACTTGGGCACATCTCGGTTGTTCATCTTGTGATCTTTTGCTTGAGCTTTTAAACTCACTTTCTAAGCACACAAGCTCTGATACCAATTGTTAGAATAATTGAGAGGGGGGTGAATCAGTGGCCTCAAAAATATTCCAATAAATCAACCCAAAAACTTAGTACCACAATATTAAGCCTCTAGTTATCTTCAGTCCTACAAGATGTATGCCTTCAAATAAACTTATCAAATAACTATTGCTTGGAGTTCACTGTTAAACCTTATTCTTACTGTTTACCGAATAGCAGTCTTTCATTTACCGAAAAATATTAAATTGCTTAGTGTATACCGATCAATCCAAATTTAGTTATGTGTAATGCAAAATACTAAATTAATGACTCATAAACACATTGACATATGGATTTTTAACGTGGAAACCTTGTTAAGGGAAAAACCACTTGGGACCGGTAACCCAAATTTTTCACTCTTCTGAAGTGAGCTCGGTGAAGAGCCAACCCTATTAAAGGTTACAAACACACTGTTAGGTGTGACCTTGTTAGAGGATTTAATAGATTAGTTTGTCACTTGATATTGGGCATCTCTATGCTACCTTCTATGACCAAACCCAGTGTAGTTTGTCAAATGGTATCTGGCATCTCATGCTATCTTTATGATCAAACTTTTTAATACTCCTTGGGATGTATCTCAATATAGAAAGGATCTTTAAATCCTGCTCAGTTAAGAGACTTTCTGAATCAATGGTTAAACTGAAACAGTAAATGATATATTCATACATACAACTTAGACTTGCAGATTTTCAGATCTATTATAAGCTCATTATACCTTTCTGATCAATGTATCTTTTCAATACTTTTGCTTCACTTATTTTTTCTTGGTGATGTTGTGCTTCTCTATTTCTTGGTGTCCGTAGAAATCTTTAGCTCTTTCCTCATCTTGATTGATCAAGACTATATGAATTTGTTCTTCATCTGTTTCTCTTCAGCATCCTTCTTTTCCATTCACTCCCCTTATTCATAATGAATTAGGTTGTCTCTTTATAGACATGATATCACTGTTTCTCACTTCTTGATTTTATTTTTCTTGGCGTGATCCACAATCTTAGCCAATCTTGATTTAAAGCATAACTCCTATTTTATCTTGTATAAATCTTCTTGCCAACTGGATAAAGCAGCTTTAAATCTTTTACTTATCTCTGGCTTTAACTTGTCATTGAAAACAATGTTAACAACTAGTTATGTATATCTTCAGCTCTTGCCAGCTAAGTATTTTATCATTTCTGAACTTCAGTTAATTTTGGTGTTTTGACGCTTTGATAGCTTTGGTCAACACTTCAGTTCTCCTTGGGCATCTCTATCGGTGTAGTTTGTCCTTCGGGGTTGTCTGTCCGTTGGGTAACACTATAATTCTAGACGTCGGTAATACTTGTGATTCTGCTGGTCGGTAATGCGTGTTGGTTTTCTTGCTCGGGCATCACTGTGACTTTGCTCCCAGTCTTCTCTGCCCATCGGGTTCTACTCGCCGTCGATGTTTGTATTCACTTAGTGAATGATTGTCTTTTATGCATTACTGAAAGCATAATCTTTATCTCTCCAGTTCTCTAAAGTCTTTGACACTTTGAATATAACCGATCATATTATATTAAGTTGACATCAATGACAATACAATCCATAAACTGATTTAATGTCTTGCATTATCTTTATGCATTTCGATGATCAACTTAACATCTTCAAACATTCAATCACTTACATGTCATCAGGAACCATTAGTGAAGGTAGTAGCAAAGCATCCTAAATCTGAAGCTAGTGATCTTGTTATTCTCTTCCAGGAAATGAAAGTAGACATAGCTAGTGACTCTTAATTCTTGTTGTTGCATTCTCAAAAATCCATTGATGAGAAGAAGGATGAAAAGCATCCTTCTGATGCTCAAGTGAATGAAGATAATCATACTTTAGACACGAGGACATAAAAATATATGAAAGTCTCAGTCAATTTGAAAATGATACATTTGTGTCTCAAGGTCATGAACATGAACACACTAGGCATGAAATAACTACCCACAAGTTTGATCAAGGTATTTCTATAAATAGCTCAGTATTTCCCAAGTTTGGAGTTTGTGAACAACATACTAAGGTATTCAGTGCAGTCATCTTATCATCAAAATGAATTGAAGGAAATCATTTTCATCATCCTGAGGTGATTATGGTTGATGGACCAATTATTCAAGTTGCAGTTGACACGAAGAGTTCAGCCTTTGAACGATTAAAGGGATGTCACATAAGACATATTGCTTGCTTGGAAGCCAACATAAAGTCAACAGTTTTACTTATACCTGAGCATAGAGATACATTAGATGAAGAGGTCAAATATGTAGTTCAACAGGAGTGGTCTGAATTCATGGATCCACATTGGAGAAATAATACATATAATATATTTAATGAAGGTGAATTTGTTCATCTGATGCAAGGAGTGTTGCATCAAAATTTGGTATCATTTCTCATGCTCCATCTTCGTGAACATGTAAGGTACTCTAAGTTGTTGAAGAAAGATAGATATTTTGATGAGCCCATTAATGAATTCATTTGAAAGGTTTAAATTGTTGGGTAGTGTTGTTTAGGTTAGGTTTTTGTTTTCAATAAGTACACTTGTATAGTTTGTGTTTTGTTTCAACTAGGTTTGCTTTACATCGATCACATTGTCCTTTTTGTCATTTGTGTCTTTGATTATTGAATATGTAGCCTAATGGATACTAAGGCACTTAAAGATTCTAGAATCTACTACCTTCTTTTGTTCCTACGACTGAAGGCAGTTCCCTAATCAAAGCCAATTGTTGTCCTCAATTTTGAAATCTCAAAATTGAGACAACCCATACGAAATTGGATCTAAAACCATAATGGATTTCTCTCTAAGATAAGTATTTTGAAATTAAATCTCAAAAGGAAATGGGTTACAACATGCCTTGACCTTATTTTTTCATCCATCTAGTGTCAATTTTTGAGTTTTCTGTCAATTTTTCTTGGTTTTTTTTGTCAATTTTAGGAAATTATTTTGCTAGTTGCAAGTACTTGATTTGTAAAAATCTTGAACTTGCAATTACATTTTCTTGTTTGATTTGTTTGATTGTTTTTTTCTTTGTTTATTAGATCTTTCATCTTTTCCATTTTTAAGTTTTTGGGTCATCGCGTGTTTAAACATATGCTTTATTTAAAAGAAAAATGAAGAATACATTACTTACAATTGGGATTTTATATCCTGATTGCAAGTGATATTATTTGAACCTATTAAAGCACATTATTTGTAAAGCATGAAATGAAACCCGACCTAACTAGTTGGGCTCAATTTTTAGATCAAAATACAAGTAAAGAAAACTTGTAATTGGGCTATAAAATCTTGATTACAAGTAATGTTTAAAAGTCCTTTGTTTTTAAGACTTGCAATTAGGATTTTATAACCCAATTACAAGTAAAGTTATTGTTTTTAAAAATGACTTGTTAAGAGATAAATAAATCCTAACTAAATGGATATATCGATCTCTTTTTCCATGTGTTACAAGTTTTCAACTTGTAAGATATACACTAAAATCATATTTTTACTAAAGGTGATAGTTTTTAAGTCATTTTTTCAAAGAGTTATAAACTTGTAATCAGGATTTTAAATCCCCATTACAAGACATAGACTTTTTTGACATTATTTTTAAGACTTGTAATACATAAAGAAAAGCTTGCCTTTAATCCATGCGACAGGCTTATGCATAAAATCCAAAGGTTTTTTAAAGTTTTTAATTAGAACTTGTAATCAGGTTTTTAATTAGAACTTGAAACCCAATTACAAGTAAGTCCATTATTTTTGTTTTCACTTGCAAGTTGATTTATGAAACCCATAGACATTTTCTTCTCTGAAAGCCTATAATTTTTTAGCATCTTTATTCTCAAACGCCACCATGACTGGGAGACACTGTTAATGGGCAAGATATTCTCTTTTAGTTTGGTTTAGGACTCTCAAGATCTTCTATTTTAGCTCATATTTTGTGAGTTTTCACCAGATCTCCAAATCATTTTTATTCTCAGTGGCATTATTAGTCGTGCTTCCTTCAAAATTTTTAGTTGTTTGCTTCTTCATTTTCCCTCTGCAATAAAAATGGGATTATTTATGCTCTTCCCATGAATAATTTTTGGCATTCCCATGGTCATTTTTCTTTGTGACAACAAAAAAGGTGGTTATCTTTGATATTTACTAGGTTATTTTTGCTTCTTTCTGGTATTTTTGGCCAAAAATGTGGTTGTTATACATAATCATGGATATTTTCTGAGTTTTTGTTTATTTTCCAGTTGCACCTTGGATTTTCCTATATATTTTTTTTTTGTCAAAAATGGGTTTTGTATACATTTTTATGCATTTTGAAGTCATATTCAAGGGTTTTTTATCATGACATTGAAATCTCCGTACCAAGAAATTCATTATGATAAAATTTTATCCATTAAATGCATTTCCAATTGCATATATCAAACTGTGTTTTTACATATAAATCGCAAATCAGAGTTTTCCTTGAGAATATATCAAATTGGATGATGAATTGCTATTACATGCATCTTTTCATAAAATGTGGCTCCTCCAATATGTTTACAACCCACAAATATGCAGTCTTTCATGAAAAACAAGAATTTCCCATCCATTTGCAACCACAGCTTTACATTTTAACTGTATACATATATATTGTGAAAATTGGCATGTTTTGATATCCACCATGAACTCTGTTATAATCAGGATTTCTAATCCTAATTACAAGTGTTATTACATGCAATCACCACAAAAATCCCTAACAGAAGTTTGTTTCAAATATTCCATATTTGCAAAATTAGGATTTTTGAAACTCATTGCATGTTTTGTTACTACAGTCAAATGTGCAATCACATATGAAAACCTTGACAATACTCAATCTTACCCTTTTGAAAATTCCAAATACAAGTGCAATCAGAGATTTTTGACCTGATTACAAGTGCAAGCTAAAGTATTTCCCATATGGTTGCAAGGAGCTAAAGGTTCTTCCCACAAATATGTTATTGTTGACTTGCAATCAGGATTTTAAAACCTTATTACAAGTTCATTCCTCAAGAAAAAGCAATTTTTTTCCCCTACTTATAGTCAGGATTTTAAAATGTGAATGCAAGTGAAAGCTCTTATCCAAAGTAAATGTAATAGGGTGTCTAAATCTCAATTACCAATTCCAAGATTGGAGAAGGATACAAAGGAAGAACAATCACATGATGGGGCCATACAAGGAGGTGGAAAATATTGGAACGATCAAGATCATAGAATGCTTTCAAGACTGAGATGAGCATGAAATATAAAAATATGTTTTCCCAGCAACAACTATTATGATGCATAACAATCAAGGATGCAGGTTCTTGTTCTAGTTTGAGATGTTTCCACCAAATTTGAGTACTTCAATCGTGGAGCATCTTGTAGCAGTATAAGGAATGTGACAAAGGATGATGTAAATAGGTTTTGTGTCTTTTCAGACACATAGAATAATTTTCATTATATATTTGTAATTTCATTTCGACAGATTACATATAATGCAAAAACAAAATGTAAGTGCATGTGATAGTATCACCTGTAAAGTTATAACATGCAATCACATTGGAGGACATCAAGGCTTGCAATCTTGAATAAGCCAACTATAGGTACTTATTTATTAAATAAGTACTGATTAGTTTGGTTTCTCCCACTTTTCTCTCTTAGCCCCTCACCTTTAAATAAAGGAGGGTGCTCTTTGTAATATCATCTTTTGGGCAATGCAAGAAAACTCTGTCAATTTGTATATGTACTCCAAGACTTTAAACTTAGAGGCAAAATCAAAGTGCTTTCAATAAAAGAGGTAGGTTGTTTTGGACTTTGTGCCAACTCAAATTTTCATGTGGCAACATTTTCTAGATTTGATTATGAGTTTTGTGTTTTTGTTTAAGAGGGATTTGAACTCAAACTTACAGACTTTGAGTTACATATTGCGTTCAAAGTTATAGTTTGGCTCCAAATTTGGTCTTGTTGACTTTGAGTTGCTTATCAAGTTAGAAGTTACTATAGAATGTTCAATAAAGGAAAACAGTTGCAAACTTTTTGCTGTTTATTTTCCATTTTTATGCATATAAAGTGAAGTACATGTTGGAGACTTTGAGTTGTGCCAATGTTTCACTTTTATTTTTGAATTCATAAAAGGGGCCATGGAAAGACTCTGGGCTTTCACAAGCTTCTTGTTTTTAATTTTCTTAATTGTATTAAAGAGATCATTGTTAGAAAGAATTGTATATTCTGAAACAAGATAATGCGACAAAAGAATGCCTACTCTGAAAAGAAGAGACTATGGTGAATGTAACACCCTAAAATTATCCTAGTGTACAATTTTAGCTTAGTTTTAATTGTTTTCAGTAACAGTAGATAGGAGAATCCTTCCCTTAATTAGGAGAGACTATGTCTCACATGTTGTGGTTGGAACCATTATTTTCCAATTGATCCTTAAAACTATCAATTGCAAAATATTCACTTTACAGGATAAAGGAGGAAAATTAAGACTAAAGGTTGGTTAGCTTAGGGTAAGATGTTACACTTGCAAAGACAAAGATAAGATCTGGTGAAAATGTTTTGGTTGGTGAAGCACTTGGTCAAAGTCCAATTAGAGCATGTTTCTAGTATCCTTGTTGATGTAGAAGATTATGACTAACAGTTCTGGTCTCCGGATTAGATTTCATCTTTCAACATGCTAGTGGAGCATGCTAGTTTGTGTGCTTAGATGGGTGTTATTATGGCTGAGTGGAAGAGGAAGCTTCCAATCATCAAATAAACATATAAGAAAGTGTTTATAGTTAGGACTGTTGTACTTCTTTAATTTTCTAAGTTCTAATGTGTGGCCCTTTGTCATTATGTTAAGAAGGGGGAGAGAATTATGAAAATAAAAACATTAAAGATATATCTAACTCGAGGGGAGTTATTTTTGGAATTTTGCAAATTTTGTATTTTGATTCTTTTGGAGTTTGGTTGTTTTTCCATCATTGTCAAAGGGGGAGATTATTGAACATATTGAGAAGATGTTGGCATTGTTGTCATTAATGTCAAAACCTTTATATCGGTTGCATATTTGTGTCAGTTAATCGTTGGCATTATCGATTGGATTTTTGTTGGTTGTCAGTTAGTTATCTATGTTTTTGATAAAGTGAAGTCCCCTTATTTAACCAACCACACTCACACACAAGGGAGAAAATAGAAAATTACAAGAATGGAACAATGGTAAGAACATAAACACTTGCTTCCTAATATCTTTAATGAAATGACATTACAATAATCAGAAAAGTAGCATGCTACAACCACATGGATATTTTCATTATAATAATCTGCAAGACAGAGCCATAATCTACACTTTTGGAGATGAACCCTAAAAGTCCCCTTCAACCCTATATAAGTAGCACAATTAACCATATTAGAATATTCTAGAAAGTGAAATTTTCCTATTTTCTGCCCAGTGATTCAATTTCCCACCCTAAGTATTTTTTCTCACTATTTCTTTTGTATTGAAACTTGAGTGCCGAAGGCCCAACTTTTGAAAACCATAACTTGTGAACTATTGAGTGGAGTGGCTATTATGACCCCATTTTAGAAATGCTACAAAGAACTCTACATCTAAGACTCACGAAGCACCAACCGATCAAAAATTGACCCCTTTTAGAGCCTCTAAAGCCTTCAAAATTGGGTTCAAAGTTTTTGTACCACCTCACCAAAAAAATGTAATATCTTCAAAACCGGACTTCATCTTGCCATGAAAATTTATCGACAAACTTATATATCCAAAATGAACCTCCAGGGAAGTAATTGGAACAATTTTTTCTCACATGAATAACTTACTAAAAATAGTAAACTTGCCAAAAATAGTAACCCTATCCAAATTTAGGCCTTATTAAAAACTAAATAATATTTTTCTGGGTGATGCAAGATTTCTCTTGCACCCTAGATGCTCCTGAATCAGTTTCAATTATATGTAAAACAAATTTTGTATGTGCAATTTTTGGTTATGCTGTCAAGTGTACTTATTCCTAGTATTGGAATTCATTTGTTTGGTACATCTGTATGTTTTTATGGTTGCTGAAGCATGAAGTTTTGGATGGTACTTGTTGACTACTAAGTTTCAAAGATCTTTCAGGTATTCCTGCCACTTGGACATTCTTGCAGTTTGTAAGATGATTTTGGTATAACATCTATATTTTGTTTCTAGATAGATTCTATCAAGATATATTTATCATGTGGCTCAATTTTTTTGTTGATTAAGTCATGGAATTTGTTGTGGTGTTTCGATGGTTCCAAAATTTGCCTATCTTTGGTAATTGTGCTATATAATATGCATATCTTAAGGGCGACCTATCTTTAGGCCCTCTGCTAATGTGGTATGAAGGCTTCTTATGTATGACCCATATTTAGGTTTGGCGGTAGCGTGTTAAATAAAATTGAAATATCTTTTGCATTGAAGCCGACATGTTTTGTGGCTTGGACAACATATGTATTTATCTTATCAGATGTATATATAAATAGAGAAATCAATTTGTATTCAAAGTGTGTGGGTGTGTGTGTGAGAGATATTTGAAGGTGATATTGTGCAAGTTTGTCTTAGTGAATTTCTGGCATTAGTGCGCGAGCAAAAGGAAGTTGAGCGAAGTATTATTGTGGTATCAAGATAAGGCTTTACATATCATGTTGTAGAAGCTTGGTGTATGTTGGCAGAAGATTTGTACCAGATCTGTTGTTGGTGGTGATTATTGTGCTATCAACTGGAACTGTTTCATACATAGGAAGATGCAATTTCTTCAGTTTACATCTTGTCTATAAGACACTATTTTATATTACATATTTTGTATTGTTAGCTATCCTTTCTTATTTCAAGGTAGTTATCCCAACCGGTAGTGATCCAAACAACGATGAGAAAATCAGCAGTGAGCCCTTGTAAAAATCACCTTAATCGGTATTTACTTTCATGAGAATTACTTTTTCCATGCTTTTTTCCATCTTGGGTTTTCATGTTATATCTGGTGTTATGGTGTTCATTATTATTGTTCTTTCATGCTTTTATCATTCTTAATTATTTGAATGGTTTATGTGTATACTAGCTCAGTAAAAGTTTTAGAAAGTATTTTGGAATAATTGATTCACCCCCCTCTTAGTTATTCAACCTGTTCAACAACTATATGTGGACAATGATGACAATCTTGAAAATTAAAATATACCTTTTGAGGGGTGGACAAATAAATGATAACAACAACAATGAAAAGATGGAAGATTTAAAAAAAATCCAAACTCAACCTCTAAGGTGAAATAGATGTCATTGACATCCAAAGCATTCAAGCATACCACAATATGATGAGGGGTGTACACAACCATGTAACATTTACTGTGCTTACAATAAGTCATGTTTTCTATTTTCACCTTTGATAGGATGACAAAGTCAATTTTATTTACCTTGCTACGCACATAAGCATTTATAATTTTTTCCTTGATTGGTATGATTCACTGAATCTAGAAATTTGGAATGACAACGTGGTGAAGTATATTGAGACTATGATGGTATATAGTGTAAATTGAAATAAACCTTTTCAGGGGTCGAACAAGAAAAAAACTAACTATAATAAGATGGAACATTTAAAAGAAATCAATTCTATCCTGTAAATAAAAGTAGATAGTAGGGACAACCAAAGCCTTCAACCATAGCAAAACTTAGCAACCAGTGCATATAACCTTGTTGCATTAACTGTCATAATAATATGTTGTGTTTTTTGTTATGACCATCAATAATAAGACATATTTCATATTTGTTTTGCAACTAGGTATAACCATTTATTAATTTGTTATACATTGTTGTGACTCAATAAAACATGTGCACATCTCAGTGACAAGTGTTGGAAAGCTACAATGTAAACAATTTTTGTTTTGTCATTGATGTCAAACCTTAACTGGTGAGACTATTGCTATCTGTTTGAGTACCATATCTATTGATTGCTGAAGAAGATTTGAAGGCAAAGATAACAAGAAGACCGAGTGAAATGGTTGAGTTATGGAAAACTATAAGGGTACTTGATCAGTTGGCACATTTGCAAAGTGATGTGTTGTTTATCTATAACACTAAGTTATGATGACAGTTTACTGGGAACAGTATATGTTGAGAAAATCTTGTGTTGACCAAGCACCAGTGTATGTCAAGAATAAATTCTAGTGTCGACCGAGCGCCAGTAAATTACCGAGGGAATCAGTGATGACCGAGTGGAAGAACATAGTGTTGGCCGAGCGCTAGTATTTTGGTAAATGATGAGATTTGAGATCTCTGGCCAACATAATTGAATTTATTGGGATATGGAAAGTTAATTAAGGATAAGCACGAATGGTCCACATTATTTAATGCATGGGTAACTATAATTAATGCATGGATTCAAGATTTAATTTGTGATTGCTTTGGAGAAGTAAATTAAATGTAAATGATGGAAATATCTGTTGGATCTAACCTAACCTAAGATCTACAATCTTGATTAAGCGGCAAAAGATTTATTTTACCTAAATGAAGAGGTATAAGATAACCTTGAGAGGTTATTCAAAGTGCGAGCAGTATGTGCTAAGTGTATGCAAGATTATTGCATGGTTAATTGACTGATTGGCATGATCTAGCAGAGAAGGCTGAGCAGAGAAGCAGAGAGTTGCGAAAGTGATTGCTTGACTGATTTCCAAGAAGATATAAAGATTGAAATGAGAATGGAGACCACTCAGTGAATTAGCATTAGAGCTAAATTGGATCTGGATTTGCAAAGTAAGTTGTATGTATCAAATCACACCTATCAATTACTTTCTAACCATTGTATCAGTCAAAATCCTTTAACCAGGTTGACCTAACAGTCATTGTATAAATACTTTGAGCAAGATGAAATTTAGGTGGAATGTTCTAAGACCTCTAACAAGGCCACTCCTGACAGGGTGATTAAATCCTTTAACTAGGTCACATTTAGCAATGTGTTTTGTAACCTTTAACAGGGTTGGCTCCTAGTAGAGCTCACTTCAAAAGAGTGAAAACTTGGTAGCATGTTACTGGTGGTTTTTCCCAAATTGGGTTTCCATGTTAAATATTGGTGTCAACTTGTGTGAATGTTTATGTTGTGTTTTACTGTTAATTTTCTGCAAGTTGATTACATTTGAACAGTAAACTGCATATTTATGGTGTTGATGTGTGTTGTTGTTACCTAGCATATCTGAGTTGTTTAAAGTGCTATAAAGTTTCAATTGGTACATCTAGACCTGTGGATAACTGATTCACCCCCTCTCAGTTATTCTAAATTCATTATAACAATTGGTATCAAAGCTCTAGTCTCTTGAAAATAGTTTGAAGGTACTTGGAGCAAAAGATCAAGATGTATAAAAAGGAGGTACCAGAGTTGAACAAAGATAACTTCCCTGCATGGCAGAGTTTGATGAAATTGCATTTGGTTGGTATTGGTGATACTGCTAAGTGCTATGTTGAACATGATTATGTAGCCCCACCAACACCTCTCACCGCTGAACAGTTAAGAGAAAAGCAAGAACACAATCAAGCAATGTTGGAGATTGCATCATCCCTGAGCTATCCTGAATTTGAAGACATAAAGAACTATACAAATGAAAAGAAGATGTGGGATACCCTAGAAACCATCTATGGAGGAGATACAAATGTGCTCAAAGCCAAATTTGAAAGTTTAAGAGGTAAGTTTGATGAAATGAAAATGCAAGAAGGAGAAAATATAGTTCAATATTGTGGTAGGATAAAAGAAGTTGTGAATGCTATTAGAGGATCTAATGGAACCATTGATGATAACACCATTATGAGCAAGGTACTAAGGAATCTTCTTCCTGTATATGATATTAGAGTCTCTACAATTCAAGAATTGAGATGTACTCCTAATAATAATTTGACTTTGGAAGGTGTGGTAGGCAGACTTACTACATTTGAGACGTCAAATTTTAATAACTACACTCCACAAGCTATTGATTCTGCATTCAAGTCCCAGTTTGCCCTTAACAAATCAAAGAAAGTAAAGAAATGTGTGAATAGTGACAATGACACTACAAATTATGATCTGGAAGAACTTGAGGCACTTATGGCGAGAAGATTATCTAGAGGAAAAGGAAAATTCAAAGGTAAACTTCCTATCATTTGTTTTTCATGTAACAAAGTTGGTCATATTGCTGCTAGATGTCCTGATAAGAATGACAAAGATGAAAGAAGATACAACAAGTACAAAGACATAAAGGATGACCGAGAATTCAGAAAGTATAAGGATTTTAAAGACAAAGGTAAGAAATCTTGCTATATAGCTGAAGAAGCTTTTCATAGTGGATCTCACAATTCTGATGAAAATGATAGAGAAGTTGTGTATGTTGCTATGAGAGATGATTTTGATGATGATGAGAACACTGCATTAATTTCTTATATGAGTAAAGGTGACCATTGTATTATTGATAGTGGTTGTTCACATCACATGAATGGTGATAAAAATAAATTTGAGACCTTAGATCAGTGCAAAGGTGGTTATGTTAAATTTGGTAATGATGCACCATGTCTTGTTAAAGGGAATGGATCAATTAGATTGACTGACAAGATCAGATGTGATAATGCATATTGGGTTGATGATCTTAACTATAATTTATTGAGTGTTGCACAGCTGAATACTTTTGGTTACAGAGTTGAGTTCCATCACAAGAAGACAAAGATTTTTGATGCCACTGGAGAACTAGTTGGAAGTGGAGATCAGACAAAAGGTAACTTGTTCTATTTGGACTTAGCTGATGAGACATGCTTGTTTGCACAAAATAATGATGTTTGGTTATGGCATACAAGGTTGTGTCATGTAAACTTTGATAACTTGGTAAGCATAAACAAATTGAAAAAGGTTAGAGGGCTGCCTAAATTAAAGAAACCTGAAAATACAATGTGTAAGCAATGTCAGTTGGTAAAAATGACTAAGTCTAGTTTGAAGAGCAAAACTTATACTTTTGAGGAAATTCTGGAATTAGTTCATACTGACCTTTGTGGTCCCATTGGTGAGAAAAGTTACTGTGGAGACAAATATTTCATTCTATTTGTTGATGGTTACTCTAGAATGATGACTGTTATGTTTCTTAAGGAAAAATATGATGCATTTTAGTTATTTAAGTGGTACTTGGCAAAATTTGAAAAAGAGACAGGTAAAAGTGTAAAATGTTTGAGATCTGACCAATGAGGTGAGTTTATTTCTAATGAGTTTAACAGGTTCTGCAATGACCGAGGTATAAAAAGACAAATGTTCATGCCTAGGACACCACCACCGAATGGTATTGCTGAAAGGAGAAATAGATCTATCATGGACTATGCCAGAACACTAATGATGGAGAAAAATGTTGCACATAAATATTGGAGAGAAGTTGTAAGTACAACAGTCTATACCCTGAACAGAGTACAAGTCAAGAAAGGTACTGATGCTACACCTTATGAGCTATGGTATGGTTATGCACCTAATGTAATATATTTCAAAGTTTTTGGAAGCAAATGTTTCATACTGAAGGATAACAGAAATGGAAAACTTGATGCTAAAGGTGAGGAAGAAATATTTCTTGGATATTCAACTAAAAGTAAAACATATAAGTGTTTGAATTGTAACACTAACAAAATTGTGGAAAGTGCAAATGTTAGAATTGATGAATATGCAAAAAGAAATGAAGAAGAATGCATACAGGAACCTAAAAGTTACAAATCATTTGTTTATCTGGATGAGGAAGATTCTAATGTATTACTTGAACCTGAGAAAGAGGTTGATGAGCAACAACTAGCACCTTCCAAGTCATAGAATGAGGTTGTCGAGCAACAGGAGGCAACTATCGAGCTATCTAATGATGATGTCGAGACATAGAATCAACCTGAATTGAATGAGATTAATGAAACTGAAGCAAAACAAGAACCTACTCTAGCAAAGTATGTGAGGAGGCACCACAAACCTGATCAAATCATAGGATCGAAGGATTATACAGTTATGACAAGAAGTAAGTTGAGAGACGGTACGTGCTTGTTATGTGATTTTGAGCCAAAAATAGTAAAAGATGCTTTAGAAAATGAAGACTGGATACAATCCATGAATGAAGAGATTGAACAGATTGAAAAGAACAAGACTTGGACACTTGTACCTAGGCCAAATGACAAAAATGTAATTGGTACTAAGTGGGTATTCAGAAATAAGTTGAATGAACATGGAGAAGTAACAAGGAATAAAGCTAGACTGATATGCAAGGGTTATGTACAAGAGGAAGGAATTGATTATGGAGAAACATTAGCCCCGGTTGCAAGGTTGGAAGGATTCAAAACCTTACTTGCATATGCAGCCTACAAAGGTTTTAAAGTTTATCAGATGGATGTAAAGTCAACATTTTTGAATGGGATATTAGAAGAAGAAGTGTACATTGAACAAGCTGATGGATTTGTTGACCCAAGCAAGAGGAACATGGTTTGCACACTACACAAGGTACTTTTATGGACTGAAGCAAGCACCAAGAGCATGGTATGAGAGATTGCACATTTATTTGATAAAGATTGGATTCACAAGGACCAATGATAGCAACAATATGTATTTGAAGACATAACAAGACAAAGGTACTTTATTAGCTAAATTTTTTTTTGATGACATTATATTTGGTGGACAAGATGTGTTATGCCAAACATTTGCAAAAGAGATGCAAACTGAATTTGAGATTTCTATGTTTGCTGAGATCAAATTGTTTGTTGGCTTACAAATATATCAAATGAAGAATGGTATCTACATTACTCTATCAAAATATGTCAAGGAGATACTAAAAACTTTTGGAATGGAAGAATCAAAACCAGTGAGTACACCCATGGCTACTGGACAGAAGCTGACAAAAATGATGATACAAAAGAAGTGAATCAAACCCTTTACATGTCAATGATTGGAAAGCTGCAATATGTTGTGCATAATAGACCTGATATTGCTCTGGCTGTTGGAATTGTTGCAAGATTTTCTTTCAATCCCAAGGAGACTCATATGATGGCAGTAAAAATAATTCTGAGATATTTGAAGGGTATAGAGGAATATGGTATGTATTACAAAAAGAGTGACAAGTTTGAACTCAGAGTTTACACTGACTCTGATTGGGCTAGAAACTTGGATAATAGGAAAAGCACCACAGGTGGCACATTTCTTTTTGGAAAGAGATTGGTTTCATGGATGAACAAGAAACATAATTGCACCTCACAATCTATATCTGAAGTCGAGTATGTGGCAACAACAGTTAATTACTCTAATATTGTGTGGTTGAAGATACTACTGAAAGGTATGAAAGAAGAGATCACAAGACTAGTTGTTATATATTGTGATAACACAAGTGCCATCAATATTTCTAAGAACCTTATGATGCACTCTAAGACAAAGCATATAGCTATCGAGTATCATTACTTGAGGGAGCTAGTTCAAAATAAGGAAGTGAGACTGGAATATGTGCATCCTAAGGAATAGTTGGAAGACATATTTACAAAAGCACTACCCAAGGATGCTCATGAGTATCTGTGAGGTAAATTAGGGGTGATTCCCCTAACTAAGGCTAACTAGTTCAGAATGGAAGTGTTGCATCAAATGTTGTATTCAGAATATTTGACACATTGATGGACAGGAGGTCACACTTTAGGAAGCTGCCTAAAGTTGTGAAAGAAAGACAAGGATAGAAAAGAAGATTAGTCATAAGCAAGATGACGAGAACAACATGATACAGAGTTAGAACCGAAAAATCTACATGATAAAGATGTCAATGTCTTTGGCATTGTTGTTAAATGTTGGAATTATGTTATATTTGTCATCAGTGAAAACACTTATTTGATTCTGAATGCTTACCGAGCTCATCACTCAGTCCACAACTTATACCGAGCATTCAGCAATCACTTTGGAAAGCTCAGCGGTTAAACAGTTCAAACCGAGCAGAACAGTAGTCACCGAGCATATGAACAGTTCTGTAGTGGTTACCGAGAAGAGCAACATGTACCGAGCAGATGGTAGTCACCGAGCTTCACCGTAACTACCGAGCCATCAGTTGAATCCAACCGAGAAGTTAGTTACTACCGAGTCACCAGAGGTTACCGAGTGACACCATATCTACCGAGTCACCAATGGCTACCGAGTTCCAAGCTACACTTCGGGACTAGTAAGGACCGAGCTTCTACTCT
>MU228250.1:2501698-2532732 GCA_018584345.1 Thuja plicata | reverse complement strand
ATATATATATATCCTATTTCTAGCACCCCTATACATCACTTCATATATAGGTTTATTTTTATCGCTATGTTTCACTGTCATTCTCTCTTTCAAATTAATTTAGTGCTCTGGTTAGATATAGAAGTATAGTTAGGCTTGAGAGTAAGAGCAACACAAATTTAAAAATATTTTAAGGTTTACTTTCTTATAGAGTTTGATTATGTTTAGGTTTAGGATTCAATTTAGTTTACTATAAAAATAGGCTTAATATTAGGGTTAAATTTGGTTAGGGTTAGTGTTTAATTTGGTTTGATTCCCATTACTGTTGGTGTTATAATCAGGTTTAGAATACTAATTTTATAAGAATATCCATAATTGGATAAGGATTACAGTTGACTTTGGTTTAGTATTAGGTTAGGGTTTTTGGTTTACTACCAGGGTTATAGTTATTTTTGGTTAAGGGTTTGGGATTAGTGTTTACAGTTTTAAATTTTTCAATTAGGTCCATGGTTAGTGTCCAATTTGGGTTAAGGATTGATAATGATACATATTTAATTTGAGTTAGGGTTTTATAAGAATTGGGGTTCAATATGGGTTTTTATTGAGTGCAAGAGTTCAATTTGGTTTAGTGTTAGCCTTGAGTTTTTATTTTTTTAGGGTTTATAGTTCAATTTAGATTACCATTCATTTATTCTTAGGGACAAGGTTCAATCTATCTTAGCTTCAGGGTTTAATTAGTTTTACGCTAAAGGGTTCATTTTGGCTTATTGTTCAATAGTATTAAAATAAGGTTTGAATTGATTTAATGTTAGAATCACAATTTTATTTATATTATGCTTATGGTTTTGTGTGGTTTAGGTTTAGTGTTACAATTAGAGTTAAATTGAGTTTCACATTATGGTTAAGGTTTGATTTGGTTTAGGATGCAATTTGGTTTAGGGTTAGAATCAAGTTTTAGATATAATGAACTAGGGGTCGGCTTTCAACGGGACACGTTAAAAACTAATGGAACATAATGCATTTTGTTTGTTCCCATATTGGATGAATTTTGTCAAGTTATGCAAGACCTAGTCATTATATCCTATTGCGGCAGTAGAATAAATATATTGAACGATAAACACATAAACATTATTCATTCATACAATTGAAATGCCTATGAACAATCATTGTACCTTTACACAAGTGAAATGTATCATATAAGACCGTTATACTAGTAAATGCCAACACTTGAAAAATAAGAAAGAGAAGTCATGCTTGCATAACACACAACACATTTGTTTGAGTGTAAAAGCATTAAAGGGTGATAAAATATATGAAATATATTTTTTATTGTGTCTCTGACCAAAACCTTGGTGGTTACAAGTATGCCTCTGTGGAAAAAAAAATCAGCGATCACATTTACAAGGTCTCGGTGATTAAACCCTAACTACACACTTTTCAGGCCATAAACCCTACAAGAACCAACTCATGCGTATGATTTTTAACAAATAAGAATTAAGGTATAAAGGGTTTCTATATTTCTCTTCGTAACATTACCTCACTGCATTATGAAAAAAACATTTTGAACAGTCTGTTGGCTATTTTTTCCACCATTATCTCATCACATATAATTGATCGGAGACACATTATCATGGGCTAAAATCTGTTATAATGGGATAACATGTCATCTTTTGTAGTGGCTAATCTATCGTGGTATTTGAAGTTTATTGCTAGCATGTCATGTTATCCCACCTCATGGTTTTCCCCCACCTCCTTGTAGATATCTTGTGTTTTATTCCCTTATGGATGCAGGTATGAAAGGATAGTGTTTCACAAAGATATAAGGTGCCTCACAAACCCACAATGTTACCTTATGGTTTTCCTTGATGGTTGTGGGCATGTGAGGCAAGGGAGGTTCACACCCACAGGCCCACAATGGTGTGAGAAAAAATGAAATGTGCAAAGCGGGTACGAGGGATCTAGGCACCAAGTATATAAAGGATATTTGTGCTCTGCATCCCCATGGATAATCAATATTTTAGACAATGCTTCATGCAGGCCTGCGGGGTGGGCTAACACGTCGTGTTGGCCATTTTGAAGTTCCTTTTTTCCAGTGATTCAATTTTACTGTCAATGGACATGACGTGGTATCGAGACTAAAAATTCAATGTCAAACTTCTTATGTGTATTCAACAACTTCAAAAATCTTTATAACTGAACAGTCCGACACAACAAGCCATTAAAATTTGTCAATAAATCGATCATTGGAACCCTCACAAACTTCTTATTTTTTGTAACAACAACTTCATAGCATCAAGCCTACATATATAAATGTCCAAGAAAATCAATTCATTCAAAACATCGGATATAAACGTGAAAAACATGATAATGGTGATGAACATTATTGTTTAAAATCACATTCTTTGAAATAAATAAATAAAAATTTTCTCCCAACCTTATCCATTCTTGCACAAACACCACACAATGCAAAAACTTGAAATCGAAGCCATTCCTTGTCAAGCCCAACATATTTATCTGCATAAAAAACATCAATTGATCTTAACACTAGTGAAAGAAAAGTATCTTAATAACCATTAATCCTTCAAAAACTAACATATAACATCAACCATGATGTTCACAAGATGTAAACTAAAATTATGTAAAATGTAGAGCCTCACAACTATGATTGCATTAATTCCAGTCCACTTCATGTTCATATTTCAATACATGTGAAGACATGTCTATTAGAGACAACCCCTACAAACTCATTTGAACTACTTTGTATTCAACAGTCTCGCTATATAATTATACACAAATATTCACATTCATAACATGACATCAATATCAAATATATGTCAACTAAATATTTCCACAAAGGAAATCAAATCACAAGGAATTGTGGAGCACATGTGCGTTGTCGCGGGCGATATGGAAAATCGCGGGTGATTAAAAGAAGGGCCCAAAAGTTGAACACTGTAACATATTGGAAGATCACAACACATTTGTCTGCATACACGCCGAATCAATATTGCACCAATTGCCTTCTCTGGCGACATATTATCAACTTGGTCAACACATTAGTTTCTTTTGTGAGTTCTAGTAGCCAGAGTTTGTCTAAGAGCATTCAAAATGTGAATTAATAATAACATTGGTACATTATAGATAGAATTTATGCCAACCTTGTCCACTTATACAACTGTCAAACCACAAATGCCTACAAGGTCTTCTTTTTATGGATGTTGTTTTTGGGTTCAACACAAAGACAAAAATATCATAACAAATTTGGTCAATAGCAATACATAAACCATCAAAATGCACATCCGTCACTAGATGGTGGAAACCACCTCATTGTTGTCCACTAATACTAACTTGTGTTGGATGCAATATATCAATCCAAAATGAATTTTTCTTTGTCTAATTTGGACGTTATCATCCTCCCCTTCCTCCTCCTTTCACTAACAAATAATAACACAAACTAGTTTGACTGAGGAACTTTGTTCGACTTGTCCTAATTGCTACTCTTTCCATGTTGTCATCGCACTCGACCATGGTTCCCAGCGATGGTGAACTAGGGACATAAGTGAACAAGGCTAATATCTATTGAGTAGATGTGTTGGTTGAAATCAAAGGTCAATACATTAAACTAGTCAAGGTCAACTTAGAACCTCACCACACAAGACACATATGACCACCATTGTTCAACTGACAATGATATTTTATTTGACAATATATTTAGAATTGTACTTGCTTCCTTCCACGTTGCCTTTTTGTCCATGTCTATTGTACCACCACTAACATCTTGAGGATCATGTTCAGGAATGGGTGTAATGATATTGTTCTTGTGTACCCCTCCACATGTCAACATATCATCTGGATTCACAACACATGCACTGGAAATTGAAACATCCCATGTACGATGATATTGTGTTAGAGTATAATGAAGGTCTATGAATACAACAAATATTAAATTCATTCATTTAAGCAGTAAACCACCTTGTAGTATCCACTTACCTCCACCCCCTATGTTATTAAATGAGATATTGGCATGTGTTGCAACATTTAGTGCATCCTTGCATGTGTTTCCCTACATAGCTCATGAACATTCATATACATGTAGGCCGTCTCCACTTACCTTCATAAGGTGCAGAGAACCCGACGACTGAGTTTTGACCTAGCACCAACCAGGATGTGTCTCATGTTGTACACAGTCTTCATTGGGAATCTCCATTTACTTATCCATATTGGTCCACATATGTCAAACCCTATAGTTTATGATAAACCTGGAATATTTCAACCTCTATTTTTTCCTGTAGAATGGTTACATTTTATATACAAGTGTGAAGTATAGGTGGTCCATCCTCCTTGCACACTTCTTGTGATGATCATGCAGGTAACACATCTTCAATATGAAATGATAGGACTCAATTGCAACATTTGTGACCTGATTAACATGTGGGAATTTTCTCAAGTTTTTTGCCCACATAGCTGCAAAAATGGGTGAGAACAACTATGAGCCCAATTTGAAATATGTGACATCAAAGGAGTTAGAAACTAAAAACAATGACAAGTATTCAAATACAGTGCTCTCCAATATGACCTTCTTGTTTTCACCATGTCTTGGCGAAGTACTCTAGGAATCATGGTTGATCACTAAAATTGTCCAAGAAAGCATACAATTGATCTACAATGTTCTCTTTGCTTCCTTCCATGGTCATTCATGATTGTCCCTAAACCGAAAAATAAAGTTATAGCTCTTTCCTTTGTTGCATACTTTACATGTTATCAGGCCATGCATGATGCATATGCCAGAGTCAAAGGATGACACGACATTCAAATACATCCCAGAGTGTAATGAACAATGATTGTAAGAATCCCATATAAATAAATAAAACATAAACAAACACGTCAAAGGATTGAATTTGAACATTTGAAAGTAACAAGACATGCACATACTATATGGAATTGATCTTTGCACTTGCATCATCCATAATAAATGCTTTGATTGTCTAATCAAATCTTGCATGCTTCCCTCGTATGTGAACCTCGGCTAATTAGACTTGAATGTCCTCAATCTTATTCTAAGATGACACGATCCATGTCATGGGAACCCCAACCCATTGCTCATCAAATACCAACAATGAGTATAATTGGTATTGCTTGAATTTATAATGACAACAAACATTTCCATCAATGAATACAAAGAGTTGGTCAAATTTGTCAATAAAGTAGGTGGGACAACTTTTAGTTATCTTACCTCGTACTAATTGTTGTGAAAGTCGAATCCATTGAGATGATTGACAAATGTTAGTATTAGACCATCATATGGAGCATCCAAGGAGTTTGGATGCCCATAATAAAAGGTTTTGTCACACCAACTGGCTTCTAGAATAGGAATAAGTTATCATTGTCACATATTTTCCATTGTACAATAGTTTTTGCATCATTTGCACCCTTTTGTGCTTGAACAAAGAACACCCTTCTCAACACATTGATGACATCCTTGCATGTCAGGAATATATCCCTTTTATGCTAGTGAACATGGGAGTATAAATGTCTATCCATGATCGTATCAACACTTAAATCCATCACCAACAACTTCTCTATATAAGATTTGCATTCAGTTGAAAGTTTTGGAAAAAAAATAGACCTTGGCACCGTCATTGGGTCCTCCACCCAATGATAGATCTCGCCCTTGAAATCTATGTGAAACATTTCCTTGTATATTAAAATTGCCACTTCTGGCATATCATAGAACACCTTGACATTCATGTGGCACTGATGACCACATTTTTTTTCAAATTGTCGAGGTCATTTCTGACATGGAGGCTTGTTCCTATGGTCCCGTGGATCATACACACACCAATAACTTCAATTGTGCATGTCAAATTGTTGGATGGACATGTATAAAAATGTTTTACAACTATAAATTAAAGAAATATTTGGATTGACTAACCACATATACATCTTTTTGTTCTGTTTCTTGCACGTTGTTATACAATTTTAAGTTTTCTTGTTGCAAACAAATGAAAATTCAAAACCATCAATAAACAATTCCCCACTAAGGAATACATCCAATTTTTTGAGAGGAATCGCTACACACATGTCTGCTTTATAATCTTGTTCAAGATAAATTGGAATCAACATGATTTCATTAGATGAGAAATGACAAACTCCTTCAATGCCATCTTGCACTTCCAAATCCATCAAGAGCTTCCATTTCCTTTGTCTCACCATCCCAACAAAGAGCACAACACACACCTATATTTTATGCAAAAAAAACTCCTGCTAGCAAGGGGGTATAACGATATTAAATAAAGATGAATAATTTTACCATTGTTGTCAATATTAAAGGAAATGGTTTGATAGAGTGGGTGGTTGTCATTGCACCAAAAGCTCAAAATGTTAATGCCCGATACAACCAATAGACTTATAGAATCCATAGGAGGTTGTTAAACCCTTGTCACCAACCCCTGTGTGTACTGAACGAGACCAAGGGCACACACCTTGCAACAATCCCATCCTTAGGACAAGCATGGGTTGGAACCTGTGACCTAGGATCTGATACCAATTGTTAGATTGGGTGGTTGTCGTTGCACCAAAATCTTGAAATGTTAATGCCCGATACAACCACTAGACTTATAGAATCTATAGGAGGTTGTTAAACCCTTGTCACCAACCGCTGCATGTACTGAACGAGACCAAGGGCACATACCTTGCAACATGTTTTTCCATTAATGGTATCAATGCATGTATGGATTGTATCATCCATGTGTCTATGTAGGTCAAATTTTTTAAGTTGAGGCTAGATTTTGACAATGCATTGAGGGCTTTCAGTCATGCAACACGAATAGAGATTGTGAAAAGATAGTTGATAAGGTTAAAAGCAAAGCCAAGGAGTTAGGAAATCAGATGGATTGAGGATTGGGGATCGGGGGAGTAATGTGTTGGGTACCTATGAAAGGGTAAGCCCATGAATTTGTTGTATAAGGGGAAGTGTAAGGACTTAAGGTTTCAGAGATTAGGGGAAACACAAAGATTGATCAAAGTTAAGTGAGGTTATTTAATTAAATGAGATATTTTAATCAATTTTATTTTGGAATTTTAGATTATACTTTCAACTTCTAATGAGGAGATGAATATTGTGATTTTTCAGCTTCATTGGAAAGTTTATGAATAAGCTCAATTCATCTCCAAATAGATAGGATGATATGGAAATACATCTCATTTGCTAAGATTGCCAATTTGCATCATCTCTCACCTATGGAGTTCATGGGCATACATCTCACCCACGAGATTGTTCAACTTGTATCAACTCAGGCATATAACTCCTCGAAGAGTTTTCCCAAATTAGATTGATTCACATCCATCCATCTCAGTTACGAGATTGTCCAAATTTGTATGAAATTTTTAATATTGATTAAATACAAGTTTTCATATTGTTTATTATGTGTTTACAATACCACTATTTCTTCTTTCGGTATTGTCCTTTGAATTGGAAACATAATTCATATTAGTGGTATCAAAGCCTCTTTTGATCCTTTTAGATGCATCTATAAATATAGTCAATGGAGGTGGCTACGAGGTTTAGGAGGAAGGAGAATCGAAAAAGCCATGTTTGATTATTTTTGGTGCATCTACAAGAGAACATTCTTGTTGCTGTAAAAAAATTTGGATTGCTAAAATCACAAGACTGAAGATTTGAAAATGAGGTAACATCCATCATGTAAATCCATTTCATCTCATAGGCTTATGTATAAAGGGAGAAGATTGGTAACTAATTATGCATAGAGGTAGAAGGCAGGTGATTGTTGGTTTTTGACAAACATTTTATCTTCTAGATCTTAGATGAGATTGTATTTCTATTATAAACTTCCATAACTAGCTCTAGAATTGTATTGTGGGGCTAAACAAGCATGAAAATGAGTATCGTATCTCAAGCCATAATTATGAAGAGCTGTGAGGTTTGGAACATGGAGAAAATGTGATGTCGAAGGGAACCCTGCAAGCCCGAGTTACAAAAATTCTATGTGGAATGTCGCCATTGGATGTCCTTGTAACCTTGCAAGATGAGAAAATTCACTACGACAAATAAATCTCACAAGCATTGATCTCAAGAAGTTTTGTGGAGAATTCTAAGACACATTACAATATACTCAAATGGGCAGAAGTTATGGCAACTGAAACACGAACATAAACTGTAAATTATTCTTTTGACTAGCTCAAAATTCTAGAAAACTATTTGTTTTTCTTAGACAACGACGAGTAAGAATGATCTAAAGCAGTAAATTTATTTAATTTCATTGGTTTATCTATTTTTGGATGTGAGATTAGAATATTACAAGAGCCACAATCATTTCATCCATCTTAGTTTGCAAATGAATCACTTCTACCCCCATGGATATAGAAATAAGGGAATAAAGAATGTATTAAATTCAAAGACTTATATACATATCAAAAACTACAAAAGCATTTCACATAAGATCATAAACCTCTCTTATCCTGCTTAATGCCGTCTCTTGATAACAAGTAGAACGATGGATAAAAGTACCCTTAAACATATGTGATGTGTAATGTAAATTACCTATACAAGCACTTGTTGTTTTTGCTTAAGAAAGAAATAGATTTGCAAATTCACAACTAAACCCTATAACAATTATAAACCACCAATCGAATATGCTATGGTGTTAATTTAACATGCACTTGATTGTAATAGTCCGCCTTCTGTCCACTTTTTGTTGCCAGTCATGTAATTTCTGTGATGACGTGTTGTCCCTCCACTTGCTTGTAATACGACTTCTCGTATGGTCTGCCCACTATTTGACTATCACAAATCTCATGTTTTTTCCGTCGCTGCTTACCACTCTGCTCAAAATTTCCTTCACTAATCTACAAATTAGTTTTCAAAACAAAAACAAATGTTGGAATTTCTTAAAACCAATGTGAAATTAAAAAAAAATCCTAAAACCCTCTGATTTCTGATTTTAAAGATGTAAACCCGTTTCAACCCTCTCATTCAATTATACAATCAAGAAGATACATACCAACGAAAAAAGAAGACTTCATGCTATAAGGGTTAATTTGACAGATTTCTTCATCAAATTTTTCTTCCACACGTCTGGATTGGCGACCTCTTGTTCTCCTTGTACGAGTTATCCCACCCTACAAAGAAAAAAGCCCCTCTTTTCTAGCTTCGATTCCTTGTTTCCCTCCTCTCATACTTCTCATCGAGCCGCTCTCTAAAAAACACACATAATGAGTTCATAATGTGACATCTGAATGAGGTCTTTTATGTGTTTTCGTGTTAATAACACGATATTTGCAATTAGGGTTTTCTTCTTTTAATCAGGGTTTTCCTTTAACATTTTATTCTATTCCCGCGTTAAATTAACCACAAGGTCAACTGTAAATACATTGACTGAGTGGTGGTTAAGTCAAATTAATTGCGATGTCAAGCGAAAATCTGTTGGCTGACCGGTGGTTCAATTTCCTGTGTGTCTCTCACCGGAACATGTTCCCTTCGCTTTTTCGACAATGTCTTACCAACCACAGTTTGTTACCAACCCCGGTCTGTTTCCAATTGTGGTGTGCCTCCATTTGCCTCTGTTTGACTTTGTTTTACTGTAAGTTGATACAATTCCCGTGGGACTTGCGTCCCGTATATGCCCATAAGAATCTTTTGGCCATGTACCATGTCATTTTTTGCGTCAAAATAGACAACTCCAAAATTTGATGGTAGCCACCTAATGATGTGCAATGATGCTCTTTTATCTAGCTAAGTCAAAAATGAATTCAGTTTGGAGAAGCCAGACATTGTATCACATAAACATTGTAAATCACAGATGATAAAGCTGATTTTAATTTAAATTGATAAAATTACCATTAAATTGAAGTGTTTAAATGTCGAAACAAATAATATTATTTCAGAGTTCCGAGGCTCCAACAAAACGAGAAAAAGTCAAGCGGGTAGCACAGACCACGAAAAATTGTTGCTCTAGTACACCCTCTGCACTGTTTAACAGTGCATTCACACAAGAATTAACTAGGTGTGAATTCACACATTGATGGTGGGGAGTGGAGTTAAAGATTTAAAATGGGCGGATGAAAGATGTTTAAAGTGCAAATAGGTTAAGAATTCAAATTATTAGGTGGCGCATGCATGAAGGTGGTTTGCCAGCACTAAGTAGCCCGCAAGATAAAAATATTGAAATATTATAAACATGAAGCGCTTCTTCCAAGTGGTGGAGAAGGACAGTTCGATAAGTAAGAGGGCTAAGAGCAATGGAGAGAAAGAAGCAAATGCAGGTGGCGGAAAGGAGCCCCTTGTTTTCATGTCCTGGAACGCAAACAGCCTTTTGCTGCGACTCAAGAAGAATCGAACTGAGCTCGCCGATTTCATTCAACAGCTTGATCCTGACGTCATTGCTATCCAGGTTAGTTATCTATTGGATTGTATAATGATTTAAATTTGTTTGGAACAAGCTTATACAACATCTGAAGCATGAATATGTATCAATGTTCAAATTTTAATTAGAAAATAAAACTAGGTTAGTAAAATCTAAGTCAACAATGCGGAACAAACAACATTGGGAAAATGAAAATGAAAATGAAAATGAGTCCCATTCAGGGGTAGTTCCCTTATGGAGGATCCTTGAGGAAGAGTGTTAAGGACACGGGTCAGTTTATTTGTAAATGTAAATCCACGACAAAAGACCAACCTTGATGTTGGGTTATATAGCCAAACAGTGGTGCTATATCATAAAATGTATGATGGCCTTCGAGCTTGCTGATTGGACAGCTCTAGGTAAATTTTATTCTTACTCTTTATAAGGAGGCAAGATCAGAGAAAACATGTGAACTTGCCATCAAAATTAACATTAAAAGGATCAATTCTTAGATTAAAAAGAAATGTCGGGCTCAAACTCAAAGTTCATCTCCTCTTTTAGCAGGCTTTCACTTCACTGTGTCAAACTTATATATGGACATGATAAAAAACATACATATGCCAAAGATCATGTAATGTTCCCATTCCGGACCTGAAGACCACTATAATTGATAAACGATAAAATAAGTTTTAATTAAAGATTTAAACTTGTTATTAAAGAAAACAATTAACTACAAGAAGTAAGTTGCAATCAATTGCAATCTATTTGAGAAACAAATACAAGAAAGATAAATATGCAGTACCATGAAGAATCTTAGGCAGTATGCATCGAGTATCTAATGGATGATTTGGAAGGGTTAATATTAATGGCAGCACTCAACAGCAACGTTATTACCATTAAGGACACAACCATGGTCCATAGAGACGATGACCCTTGGAAAACAACAGCTATGGTATGAACCTCATGGCTTAATTCACAATGAAAGGAGAGATCGACTGACTCTATTGATATGGCTAGTATTATCCTTACAAGACAAGTGTCAGCAATATATATAAATTATGTTTAGGTGTTGGTATGAAGAGATTATGACAATCAACATATGATAAGCAGCACAGGTTATCAGGAGAAACTATGACATGGCAGTTTACGCATCAGAAAGCAAATGCCTGATTGTTTATGAATGACCAATGAGGAAACTATATACCAAATACGTTAAGACTGAGACTATCCATTGAGTCATAATTGAAGGGTAAGACGACCTCTGGAGTAAAGAACGATTGCATACGATTTGAATATGGAAGACATCGACTACCACCGCTAAGAAAGAATAATGTTAGTTCCCAAACTGATTGGCAATGGCGAATAATGATTATCAAGAAGTCAGAGATATTGATGTCTTACATGAAGACCTGGCAACAATGAAGAAAGCAAAAGTGAATATATTGGTAGGATGGAGACCGCTTCATATAATCTAGATATCGAGATACCAAGATATTTGACGGAGGTCCTCATGGTCAAACACACCTTTGCAGAATATGGCAGCCACGTATGCACTTACTTGGTCATCGGTTGATGAGGAATAACATCCACATCGTCACTAATGATGATAATGATCATCAACAGTGACTAATGTTGATATGAGATGCTAATGATCAATATTCCATGTAAAAGCTTAAAACGATTATTAACAAGGCAGCATTAACATCGTAAGAAGGGATAGCTAACTGATTAGTAAATTCCATCAGTTTCTATGATGAAAGGATGCAATGTTTATTATACAAACCAATCCAGATTATGTATGAAGTGGTGCGATTAACCCAAGGGAATGAAGTTAATAACAAGACATGTCTTTTGGCAACACGACTTCCCATCCTATTGGAAGATATAAGAAGGCATTCAAATCATTCCAACAATCATCACAGATTGGGATGATCAAAAGGATCAATATGGAATGAAATCGGAAACTTATCTCTTCTTTTAATTCATAAGGATCAATATTTAAGAAGAGAGAATAAGACATAGATATCTGAATATAAGCAGCAGATCAGACTGCTATAAGGCAAACAGCAGACTTATATACCGATATAATGCATCATGATTTGGCTGACTTTGATCGGTCTCTCATTTGTTAGGAAGTAGAATATTACACATTGCTACTGTTATATATATATATATATATTCCATAATAAAGGAGATATTTGTAAACTCTAGCCTTTCCTTAATCACTCACTATAGCCCCTTAAGAGGATAGGTTGGTTTTGTGTAGGGAGAGGCAGAATAAATCCTCACAAGGTGGGTGAATCCCAAGATGGGATATGGACGGGGTTTCGAAGCCTTGAGGGAGCCTACTTGTAGATTGGTTTCCAAGCGCTCTACAACAAGTAAATCCCCGTCCTCCTTAGGGTTGATGTTTAGGGGAGAAGTAAGGAATTGGGGCTTAAGTATGCTAACTCAAATGTATTATGAATTATTAGTTGTCTCTTAATTTGATTTGATTTAAATTCACAGTGAAATTGACAACCTCCGATTAGGGAACATTTCAGAGACTAAGTAAATTGCCATTTCCAAGTGCAATCCAAACCCTGGTTGGGAATTTTAGGGTATATCAAATAAAGTCCCAATAGGGGACATCACCGATCATGAGGAAAATGATCATGAACCCAATTGAGGGGTAGCTCACACCAACGCAAGTGTCAGATGGATTTTGAAGGAAGAATGGGAATGACATTGATCACTCTACTTTTACATGTAGATCCACACCAAAACAGCAATTGTGGTACTGGGTTGTACCTGAGGGATTTGTAGAGATAGAGTAGTACTATATAACACTGCAGCACCTATGATGTTCAAGCTAGCTGCTTGGACGGTCCCTAAATAGATTCTATGCTTACCTTCTTTAAAGAGACGAGATTAGAGAAAACATGGGAACTTGTCATCAAAATTAACATTAGGAGGGTCAAGCTTCACATGCAAAGCATCATTACTATTAGGCATTTGAGCTTAACCTTGAACCTCCTTTATCTACTTTTTTAGCAGTTTCTCTCCTCTTCAGTGTTGTTTTGTGATCCCGTAGAGTTTGATGATCTCATGGAAGTTAGTGATTTTTTTTAACTATCTTGTTTCTTATGCAGCATTAGTATTTCATAATTAATGATTCTATATGTGATTTTTCTCCCAACTTATTCTCTTTTACATGAATTTCTCTCATAGCTTTCATCATACATAGAGAGAGGTTTACAATTGTTTGCTAGAGCCTAGAAACGGGTTGCTATGCCCAGAAGGTCTTGTGGCTAACCAACTGAAAAGCTGATGAGCCCAAGGATTGTCTCAATTCCTTGTAGCATTCCTATGAAACTTCATCGGGGCATTCTGTTTAATACATATTTTATTTTGGCGTAGGAGTTTTTATCAATACATGACAATTAGCATCAGTAAAGAAGTTTAATAAGGAAGTTCTTCCCCCTAACCTTATGTTACCTGAAATAATATATCGTTATAGTGATATGTCACCACTTAGATTCACACAGTCACTTATTTCCAATGTGATTTGTGACACAAATTTCTGAAATGATAATTGATTGTTGTTATTAAACAAAGGAGAGTAATGGTCCTTGTCATGTCCCCAACACGAGGGATCCCTAAATAGACATTATTCATTAGAAAACTGTCTTATTTGTAAGACCTCACAATTTTCTGAAAATGCTGATCCAGGAATTGATATATAGAAACAATAATTCTGCACAAACCGATATAGTATACAGCAATTTGTCCTCCAAAGAAGTATGGCTCCGGAAACAAGACTACAAATTGATAAGATGATCAATTTATTAGAAAAAGTATATATTAATAATAATCAGCTTTATATATATATTTGGCGAAACTTTAATAATTATATTATAAATAACTGGTTCAAAAAACGCTCCCGGAGAAAAGAACCAGCAAGAAAAACTCCGTTCCTAGCCCATAGAAATACAATAAGAATTTTGCAGGAATGTGACACCTGCAAAATATAGCCAATCCAAGTTTTTCAAAATGCCCATAGTCATGACAAAAAGCCCCCCACAACCCACATATCACATACTCCACGAAGAAGGGCAGGAGACGATAGAGAAACAATATTGCACATTCAGTCCATATCCATATGCTTAGTCGGTTGCGACATGCCCAGATATGGAGGAGGCAAGCAGTCAACAATGAGTCCCAAACCAAATCAGCAGTATGCTCTTCAAAAACTTACAACCAAACTCTATAAATATAGGGCCAAAACTCCAAGGAGAACATTCGGAGATTGTTAGCCCCTGCAGAAGAAGAGGAAGCACCTGCCAATACAAAAAACCTTCCAAACACAGACCAAGATCAGTGTAAAAAATGCTTTCGAGAGATGAAGAGTTTAACGGGATTAGCACACACAAACCTTGTGCAAAATAGTACCAGTGACATCAATATATTAAGTGGAAGTAGCCAACAAAGCAAAACTTAGAGCTATGTTTTGTAAATAATTAAATGAACAAAAAATGCCACATATGCGAGATCTCTCCGAAACCATCATTTGGAGATAACAAGGCCAGTGATAATAATGAGCTTGCATAAAACAAATCCCAACACCATTGCCAAATACAAAGTAATACAGATTATTAAAGCTGTCGTATGACCAATGATGTAAGCACATAATGATATACGGTGATGCTAAAACTAGGCAGAAGATTAGAGCACCAAATTACATTAGTAACAATGATGTGACATACTTAGCAAGTCCCCTCAACCTTCTCAACATTAATAATACGTCGAATATTTGGAAATGGCCCAAGGTCTGGCAAAGAAATTGAAGAATCAATATTAATCCCATTAGCAGCCAGGTTTGCCAGCATATCAGCCAACATGTTAGCTTCCCGGTAAGTATGAGATATATAGCATTCCTCAAAGGTGTCCAACATCCCCCAAATTTGATGTAAGATGTAATGAATGGGCCAAGAGAATGATTTTCGACTTATGCACACATTAATAATTATGGCCGAATCACCTTCAATGTGCAACTTAGAGACCCTAAAGTTTTTTGCTCCATTAAATAAAGCTAGGGCTTCTGCCATATTATTGGTGCCAGGCAGAATAGGAGAAGACTTTAAAGCAATTATAGAACCCCAATGATCCCTGATAACAACACCTATTCCAGATTTACCCGGGTTACCTTTTGACGCCCCATCAAAATTGAGCTTGCATAGGTTAGGGCTAGGAGGGATCCATTTAGAGCATGCCCTAACTTGGAAACCAATGAAGGACATAAGGGTGCTGGTAAGAGTGGAAAAATTAAGCCCTTCCATTGCTTAGACATCATATTATCCCATGAAGTGAAAATTTGATTACCTCTGTATTTTTGAACATATGCATTAGCAATTTTAGAAACTGACTTTTCAAGTTTAGATAGTATCGAGGATAAAGATGAAGGTGAATTCCTAAATATCCTTTTATTCCTTTCCCACCAGATGTCCCATAACACAAAAGACAAAATGCACTTCCAAAGACAAGCAAACATGGATTTGGAATACAAAATAGGCCATGATTGGAATAGGTCCCAAATCTTATTAGGGAGAGGCATAGAAACATGCAATTTCTGCATAACAAACTGCCAACATTGTTGTGCAAAAGGGCAAGTTAGAAAGAGATGATCAACTGTCTCATTTTCACTATTGCATAAAACACATTGAAATGCATTCACAATATTTAATCTTTCCAGTCTTTCACTTGTCAAAACGCGTTTCTTCAGCACTAACCAAGAGAAGCAACCAGCTTTAGGCAAGACACAATTATGCCAGCAAAAGGAAAAGGCTCTATGTTTTACTGCCGTATTTAGGGAATGTTTAATTGCTTTATATCCATACTTCACCGAATAGTTACCATCTTTAGAAGGAGCCCAAAGGAGTTTATCAGCCTTATTAGAGATCAAGACTAATTTGCATGACAAAAGCTGATTTAAAGATACAACCACATTAGGGGGAATAGAGAGATTCAGGAAGTCCTTCCATGTCACCTTACTTGAATACATATCGACAGTTGAAACATAGTCGATAAGTTTAGAACCCCAACTGTTAATGGCTATAACACTTGCATTTTGAAACTCTTCATTAGAAAGGATAGGTGGAAACCCATTCCATGAGTCTGACCAAAAATTAATACTTTCACCATTATGAACTTCCCATGATACATATGCAGCGATGACCTCCCTAGAAGATATCATAAAATCCCAAATTGCAGATCCCTTTGGAGGATTCAATACAGTGATAATCCGAGAGGGGTCCAAGGAGTCCAGGTATTTTTCCTGCAATAACCTGCACCACTTTGCATGTGGCCGAGAATACATTTTCCAAACAAGTTTGCCACCAAACGCTTTATTTCTAGTAGAAATATTATGCAAACCAACCCCCTCCCCCCCCGCACTATGAGAGGAAGACATGTCATCCAAAGAAACCAAAGGAATTTTCTTGTCACCCGACATATTGGCAGTCCAAAGAAATTCCCTAGTAAGTTTTTCAATTTGTTGAATGACTAATTTCGGAGCTTGTAGGATAGAAATATAATAATTAGGAATAGCGGAAAGGACTGCTTTAATGAGAAGAATTCTGCCAAATAAAGATAACCATCTAACCTTCTAGGCTGCAACTCTGGATTTGATTCTGTCAATAACAAACTTCCAATAACAAGACTTATTAGCACCCATGAAAAAAGGAACCCCAAGATATGTAGAAGGAAGTTCTTCCAAAGGGAAACCCAAGATACCCACAATTCTTTGTGAGAGATCTTGAGGAACATTAAAAACATAGATTTTTGATTTTTGAGCATTTACTTTTTGATCAGATACAAATGTATATAAATCAAGCACTCTTTTAATCTGCTGAGCCTCCTGGATATTTTCCCTACCAAAGAGCAAAGTGTCATCTACAAATAGAGAATGGGTAATGGATATTGATTTACCTACAATATGAACTCCCCTCCAAAGACCATTAACATGCCTAAATTTAATGATCCGACTAAAAGCCTCAGCCATAATTATGAATAAAAAAGGGTACAAAGGATCCCCTTGACGGAGCCCTTGAGATGAAACAAAAAAACCAGCAGGTGTACCATTAACAATTACTGAGAAATGAGCTCCTGAAATGCAAGCCTTAATCCACTTACACCATTTACGAGAGAATCCAAACATGTGTAAAAATTGAAGGAGAAACGACCAATTAAACCTATCATAGGCTTTCATCATGTCCAACTTAACTACAAATGAAGGGATATCATGCTCATGAATAGAATGCAAAGTTTCATGCCCAATAAGCGCACCATCAGTAGCTTCCCGTCCAAGCATAAAACCCCCTTGTTCCGCAGATATAATCTTAGGAATAAGATGCTTTAGACACAGATAGATTGCCTTAGTAATGATCTTATATATTGTGTTGCACAAAGAAATAGGTCTAAAATTAGCAAATGTTTGAGGATCATTGTTTTTGGGAATAAGGGCAATATTCATAGCATTAAAATTTTTAAGGACAGAAGTATTTCTACGAGACTTCCAAGACTGCTAACAAATCCCAACAAATTACATACCAACATTTTTGAAAAATAAGGCAGTAAAGCCATCAGGACCAGGTGCCTTATCCGGGGGCATCGAAAATACCACATTGCGAACTTCCAACAAAGTAAAAGGGGCCATAAGTGCATAATTATCTTGGGGAGTTATAATAGATGGAATGACATCTAATAGGTCAGTAGAATTATCAACCACAGGGTGATTAGAAGTGGGGGGAGAAAGAAGGCTTGTGAAAAAATTCACTCCCTCAGACTGGATGCCCCATGCATCAGTAATCAAGTTACCAGAGGCATCCTTAATTGAAAAGATAGTATTTACAACCTTTTTCTGCTTTGCTGAAGCGTGGAAATTTTTTGTATTTTGATCCCCTTGTTGGAGGCACAATTCATGAGATTTCTGTCTCCAATACTCCTCCTGCTTACATAACTCAGCCCATTCATCTTGCAATTTCTTTTGACGCTCATACACGGGAGGGTCGAGACCATGCTGAAAGATATGCTGATTAATCAGAGCAAGATCCTTTTCAACCAAATCCTTTTGCTCAAAAACATTCTTAAAAACATTCACATTCCATACCTTAATAAGACATTTGGCATGCTGCATTTTCTTATAAAATTGGAACATAGCAGTGCCTGGTTCAAAGGGGGCAGTAATCCACCAATTCTTAAGCAAGGCATCAAAATGAAGGTGCCTATACCACATAGATTCAAATTTGAACGAGGACCTGAATGTACGATGAAGGGATGCATTTGTAAACAAAATATTCAACTGAATAGGAAAATGATCAGAATCTGAAAATGACAAAATTTCAGACTGCAACTCAATATTTTGCAGTTTCCAACATTGGGAACATAAAAATCTGTCAAGTCTGACTGCAATTTGTAAAAACCCCGAATGCCTATTAGTCAATGTATAAGAACCATTATTGGGGAGGACATCAAACAGGGCATTATCCCTGAGGAAGCAATTAAAATCATGGATAGTATGCTGAGGAGGGGAAATTCCCCCTTTTTTATCCTCAGGCCCCACAATGGTGTTAAAATCATCAACAACAATAAACTTAGAATCCGAAAATTGCTGAATGACGTTGGTTAAAGAGAACCACAAAGACTGCTTGTCCAAGGTTGGTGTTGGCCTGTAAACATTGATCAAAAAGAAAGAAAGGTTAAAATGTCGAACACTCGCCATTTGCCAATTAGATCCATGCTGTAAAGCATGGTCTTTGACTGTTTTGGGGTTCCATAGAATAACAAGACCACCCAAAGCACGCACAACAGAGACAAACTCAGACTGCCAATGAGACCACCTACCCAAAGTTAAAAGATTGAGAAGATAATTTAGTTTCCTGTAAAACAATTATATCAGCTTGCGAAGAATCAAAACGAAGCTTGATTCTATGTCGCTTGTCAGAAGCATTAATGCCTCTGACATTCCAAGAAAGGATCTTCATTGCTGACAAGGAGAACACTTAGCTGTCGGAAAATTGCCATCCAAAGTTGATTAAATTCGAACATCAATTTCTTCAAGAGCTGCCTTTGACTTCCTACCTTTGGGTTTTGGAGTTTTTTTCTCAAGTTTTGGAGATAAACGAGTTTGTGCAATGGATAATTTTTGTGAAAAATCAAATTCAGAACTACCCCCCTTAAAATCTTATGGTTGCAAATCCTCCATTTGAATATTATCCTCAAAAACAGGAGTAGACTGTTCACAATCAAGAGCTGAGAGTTTGATGCTATCAAAGGCATGAGGAAGTCCACCCGTCAATACAGGGGAGTCAGAAACTTCAGGGTTACTAAATTGCAATTAATTTCATTTACATCCCTCAATGAATCCTCAAGGGCTATCTCAACAAACATTTGAGAACCCACATAAGTCATTACCTTGTTAGCCATTATTTCAGCTTGCTCCTCGGAAGAAATAGCCTTAAATTTGAGGTTGAAACTAAGTGGCTGGTCTGAAAACATTAACTCTTGCACAATACTGTCAAATTTAGGAAGTGGGGGAATTTCGAAGTTTCTAAAATTTGAATTTGATTGTTTCTTTCCATAACAACTTGGGGGAAAATCGGTCAACAATAGAGAGTGAGGAAACTTCTCAGAGTGGTGTGACTGCACATTCAAGCAGTATTGGATATATGGCAGCATTTGCCATAAAAAGGACATAAAATTATCAAATTGATGTTGAGAAAAACAACCCAACCTAGATGAAGCAGAAGAAATAGGAGCAGTTGAAACAACCCATTTGGGTAGAGGAGAAATATGTACCCCTTGCTAAAAATATATAGTTCAAGCAGTCTGTTGAGGTGGAGCAGAAGTATGCACATCCATGGAATCATGAAGATAAGATTGTTCCTGTGGAATAATGGTGAAGACCTAGAGATATTCTGCTGAAACAAAGACGACAGTCAGAATCTACATTGAGGGGGGTAGGAGGTATGATCCCTACAAACAACCAATCGCGAACAGTTGGGATCCTTACATTGATTAGTAAAATGACCAAGAGTATCTGCATTTTTTAAAACTAAATCAACACTTTGTATAATAACATTCTGACACCAAGACCCCCATTTTGAATTTAGAGAAATATAAGTAGGTAAAGGTTTTTGAAGGCTGAGCAGTAAACACACCCTCAGTGGAAGATGAGGTTGATCAAAAGGAAGTAAATCATGACGAAGGAAGATCCCCAAACTATTATCCATTAATTCAACAACATCCAAATCCCGATATTCCAAGGGTAGTGCGGGAAACTCAACCCAGAAAGGCATAAAGATACAAGACCGCGACTCTGGTTTAAAATTGGGAGTCTAAGGTGAGGTATAAATACCCAGACCATTGCAAAACCAATATTTAATTCTATGAACAGAATCCCGTGCCCTCTTAGAGTTGAATATAGCAACAACGAAAAGATAATCTTGATCTAAATAAAAGAGATCAGTAATACCATGCCATTCATGCTTAGCCCATAAAAATAAATCGAAAATAGGAAGAGAAGACCAGATCATACCAATAAGTGCTAGACCAGACATACGAGAAATCTGGGGAGCCAGAAGCCCATCTGATAAATGAAGCGTATATGCCGGCTTTAAATCATTATTGCCAAAATCTCCTTGATCTCCTTGTTGATAGCCATCAACACTTGGATCCCTAGGTGACGCAACCGTAGGTGATGAATGATTACCCATTGAAGCCATGTTTGGAGATCTACTGCCAGAAGAAGTGTTTTGAACTTTTCAATCCATAATAACGTCAATGCGCTGATTTGAAATCTGGATATTGTTGGGATCTGATAAAAGGAGGGAGAACGAATGGGCACTGTATTTGGCCAAGTGACATATGATGGGAGCCGAGGATCAAAGTTACCAATTTCGTGGCCATCAGAAGACCAAGTTCCGAACAGGGTGAAGGGGGCCATGGCAAATGTCAAAAATAGGCTTAATCCATGGCTTACGACGAACTCTAGATGTTTGCCTAGATTGCAGCTTCTTTTGACCCCGTCGATGACCCGAATCACCCTATCTCATGAAATCGACACAGTGGCCATCCATCTTGGCAAAATTCCATCTGTTATTAGAATTACCATTTGCCCTCCACTTGTCAGAACTCCGTCTATGATTGCCCACAACCCTTCGTTGCTGCCCAATACCATCACTTGGTCTTCGTCGCTGCTCAACACCTATGCCTTCACCATCTTCCCTATGAGTACCTTCGCCATCTGCCCTGTGCATACCTTCGCCATCTACCATTTTATCTATCAGAGCTACATCACGACGAGTAGCGACCTTGGGGGAGATATTGACACTTACCCGCAACCCAGAGTGAAGGTTGGAGAGCCGATCTGAGAAGGCATGGTTATTAAGGGGTAAATGCTCAGAATTTGTCCTCCTTGCATCAAAATGGTTTGGATTGAAGGGCGCTCTATCATCCAAATTAGGAGTAGCTGGGAATGGACCCAAAATCCCTATTTGAAAATCTACACCCCTTTTCCTGGAATCATTATGAATGCCATAAAACTTACGAAAGTATGTCGATGTTGGGGGACGATCAAAAGCTCTATCTCTCCACTGTCCGTTTTCAAGATCCCATTGCGGTGTGTGCTGAGAGACCTCCAGATTTGCACAATCAAGATCATCAAATGGAATGTTTGCCCATCTGGGAAACGAAACCCTCTGCACGCCCTTCGCACCATCACCCTTGTTTGCACCATTCGTACTTCTTTGTCCAACTCGCTCCATTCTTTTTTTTAGATGCAACATCTTTCCAAAATTGTTGAACCTTGGTTGTAAGCTCTACATGCAAGAAGCCCCACTATTTCAGCAAGGGTCAAGGCAACAAATCTCCATTGAGAACCACGGTAGAGAGCGACCCCGTGGGACTTGAACCTTGGTTGCGTATATAAGATGATCGATTTATTAGAAGAAGTTTATATTAATAATAATCTGCAACATGCTTAATAGTTAGGTGCAAGTTTGTATTAACAAGGCACGATTAAGAGAAAAGATGTGATTTAATTAATGAAGGGATGCATTGGTTTTGAAAGAGATACAAGTTGTAGAAGACAGGTCTCTTCCACTAGAAGGGAGAGGTATAAGTATCAAAGGTTAGCATTCAAGAAAAGATCGAACCAAGCATATTTAACCTACAATGATCCCTCACAAGTATCTGAATATTATCTATAAATCGGTATGAGTATCAGTTCTGATAATAAACAGGGTGGATTCTTATTTTTGACTTCTCGCTTGTGAATAAAGTGTATAAATATGACATGATTATTATGTGACCTCCATTTGAAGAATATATGCAATATTGTGTAACACTTATATGTTTATTATGGTGATGAACTCTAATCATAGGAAGAGCATAAGGGTGGATATATAATGGGGAACGACTATGGATCCCTTAGTAGATAAACCTTTCATATGGATGGCACAGTTACATGAGGCCAAGAGGGATGGTATCCGCTATTTGGTCTAGTGTAGAGGGTTGATTAGTTATGTATCTGTTACTAGATACACCCCTTCATATGGATGGCAAGGGCCACATGAGGCCAAGAGGGATGGTATCTGCTCTTGGGTCTAGTGTAGACGGTTGATGGATTATGGATTCCTCACTAGGTACACCCGCTCATATGGAAGGCAAGGGGCACATGAGGGCAAGAGTGATGGTATCCGCGGCCTAGGGCAACGGTTTGATCGGCTATTGGACTCCTCACTAGGTACACACTTTCATATGGATGACAAGGGCCACATGAGACCAAGAGGGATGGTATTCGCTCTTGGGCCTAGTGTAGAGGATTGATTAACTAGTGGAATCCTTACTAGGTACACCCCCTCATATGGATGACAAGGGCTACGTGAGGCCAAGAGGGATGGCATCCTCTCTTGGTCCTAGGGTAGAGGACTGATTAAGGCACCCTAATATGCCCCCTATTCTAGCTCTCCTATGGTTGGACTTCAACAAGAAGCTAAATATACCTTATGATTAACTAATGTTCCTAACCTGTTGGAATGATCTATTATTCTTTCTTAAACTTTTGTAGAATATATTTCAATGATTTCCTAACATGTTGCGAGATTTCAATTAGGTACATGATTTACTAATTCTATTTTAATTCTTGTACTACTTGGAATTTGTGATTTAGGGCAAAAACTAGGGCACCCACAAAAGTTAAATTACACTTATATAAGCAATTACAGAGGATCTTTCCACAACAAAAATGATTGAGAACTAAAGATAGAAATAGAAGTTACTAAAACTAATCGACTTCCAAAATAGAAAGTTACTTAGTGAAGTACTTAAATGACCATTATAAGCTAAATATTACAATATTACTTTAATATCCTCCCTTAATAGTCATTCTACTAACTACCTTATAGCAGACTTGACATAATTTGCAGGTCATTTGGCCACAAATGCATAGAAGGCTGACTCCTCTTTTGAATGCTCTATGAATGAGCCAGTTGCTGAGACCCTCCTCGGTTGGACTCCTGATCAGCCAATTGCTTTCTACAAAACTTCCTCATATGACCAAGAACAAGAACAAGTTGAGTGCCTTCCAACCTGATGTTGGGTAACCAAGCCATTCCTCCCGTTATCTAAAGACAGAAAAACCAAGATAAAAAGTAACTTCTCAAGAGACTTCGATTTTTGTTGATAAAAATAAAAATAAAAATTTGAAACCACAATTTTGCCAAAAAATTATCAAAAGATCCAAGGAAAAAGCGCTCCCCATTGCTTTAGAAGAACATAAAAAATTCAGTACTTTTGCAGGAACATCATTCACCCTAGAAACCCTAGGCACGGCCCAAAAACCGTTGCAAGAAACCATGGTCATTTTAATAAAAAGTAGTCATAACAATTTGTTGAAGACAGGACGCCATGATTTTGTAAAAGACGGGAAGCCATGAAAATCAAGAATTGATGTGGCGCACATTAGGGAAGCCACGGAAATCAAGAATTGATGTGGCATTAGCTCATGGTGGGAATTATCTTGCGTTTTGGACAAAATCCACAAATTTCTCGTAGAAGAAGCTGCCACTCCTTGCGCCTCGTCTAAGTGCGCCTAAGACAATGAAAGGCAAAAAACTCAAAAGCAAAGGGAAGGGGGTGCACGAGATCTCTTGGTGGGGATAAGCTAGTAACAAGGAAATCCACAAACTTATCCTCAAGCGACCACTTGATGTGCCAACCCTATGTGTGCTTTCAAACAAGAAATCAAAACAAAGAAAAAAAAAGCAAGGAAGAATACTTGGCAGCTAATCTAGCATAGTGGGGATAATTGCACAACAAGGCGAAGAGCACATCCTAGAGTGAGTTTTTCTGTGTCTATAATGAGCGTAAACATTGTTTTTTGAGTTCAAAACATGACATATTTCACTCTACGAAAAACTCCTAACATTCCCTCCCTATCTTTCAACTTGCTATCCTTGCAATACCATATCAGGGTTTCTGCATTTCCAAAATTCACATTCCATGGAAATCCCTTATACCCACCATTTCCAAAACAATCCGCCATTCCTAGAACATGACCTACACCCGCCAAGAATTGAAGGCAATTAAATGCGAAATCCAAAATCTGAAATGTCTTCATACCAGCCCTCCTGATCCAAATTCAGATTTCCAAATTCCAATTCTGAAGCGCATTTCACTTCCAAAAGCAGAATTCCGAGTTTCTAAATTCATAAATCCAATTCCAAGGATTCCAAATTCCAAATTCAGTTCCAAAATCGGAAATCAGAAATTTCAAGAGTCCAAAATCAGAAAATCCAATTCCGAGTTTCAAAAATCAGATTTCCATTTCCTATTTTTATTTCCAAGTCCATTCCAAATTCCCAAATCCAAGACTTGCTGCTATCCCTGCCATTTCTCTCCAAGGGGAATTTACCATCCAAAAGTATGAATGACTTTCCATTCCAATCCAAAATCCAAATCCAAAACGTGGATAGATGTCCAATTCCTCTTCAAACCCGATTTTACTGAGGCTAAGATTGCAATCTAAGATTTCAAGCTATGAATTCTGAGTCCACTTCAAGGTGAAAATCCAAATCCACTTTGTCTTGGTCTGATCCGTTGTAAGTTCAAGGTCTGAAATGATGTTTTGAGATCAATCCAAGTGCAGACCTAAGGTCCACGTTCCATGATTGTTGAGGAGTCCTCGTGTTATAGTAATTATTGATTGCAATGTGTTAGAATTACGATGCTAAGGATTATGTAGAATTGCAATCTTAGCCTATGTACCATTATGGAACTATGACTTATCTAACTCAAATGTGAGCATGGAGGTTGATGTTAATGAGTATAATGCAGTTGTGAGTAATAGAATGATGTTTTGACTGCAGGAAGATGCTTTAGAAGGAATCAAAGGAGCTGGTCCATCAAAGGTACTCGAGGATTGGAAAAAGCTACAAGATCACTAGAATGAAGAATGACTACAAGGGCATTTCAACATTCCTACTCACAGACGAGTGTAGCCATGGAGCAAGCTCAGAATTTTTGGTAGTAAAAAAGGAGTACCTAGAGAATAAAAGTGGAAGAAAGAAATATTTCAAGGAGAAATATGCAAAATATGCTTTATTGTAAAAGGAGTAAGAAATTTCTAGAAGTCAAATTAAAGGTAATATTTGAAAAGTCAAAGTATATTTCGTATACCTACTCTTTTGTCTTGTTTTCTTGTGACATCTTGGGAAGTGTGCCATTTTTGTCCTATAGTGGGGGTTAGGTGCAACTATTTTGTCTTCTAGTGGGAGTAGGTAAAAGATATTTTAAATATCTAGATGTTTCTAGAAGATAAATCTAATCCCTTGGTTTTGAGTTAATCTCCATCGTTGATCTTGTAAGCCTTCTCTATAAAAGGCAATGCTTTTCTCCTTTGTAAAGTAGTAGTTAGTGATCAAGTTAACAAGAGTAGTTGTAGTAGTAGGAATTGATGAATAGAGATTGTTGTAATCAGCATTTGGAGTTAAAGCAAGCGAAGCATTGAAGTTATGGTGCCTTTCTTGTGTTCTTCTGATGTATGCACGGTTTTTGTTCTTCAATGCTAGTTTCAATTTAGTGATTTTGATGGTGAAATACAAAAATATTTGATGGATTTATAGTACATACCATTTGTATTTTGTTAATGTCAGTTACAATGTATGGTTAGTCTGAACCCAATTGCAACATTAGTTCAATTGTGAATGCATGTTTGAGTTGCGCTAGTATTGGGTACTTGAATGCATGTTTACAATTTGACAATCTTTCATTTCCTTTGAAGATTGCACTATTTTTGTGGCATTGTGAGTAGTCTGATTAAGCATAAATTAGTTAATGGGTTTCATCTATTTGAGGCATCATCCATTATTAGCATTGTCCTTAGGAGTTCTTAACTTAGTCTTTTTAAACCCTAATCTTTTTGCTATTTATTTTGAAACAGTTTAGTAGAGTGGGAGAAGGAATTGCATTTGCTGTCCAGGAACAATTGCTTAAGTCCCCTTGTGAAACCAGCAAATCAGATTGTACAATTGAGTCTATCCAAGTTAAGTCAAAACTTGACATTAGGAACCTAGGGGTCGCCTCACTTGACCATATCTAATAGCACTTGAGATTTCCTTGTTCAAGAGAGAATAGGATATACTTGGTATATTTTATTCTGTGTTGGTGGTGTGTAAAACTCACATCAACAGATCGATTGACAAGTTTGCACATTTCTTTGCCATTTCATGAGTATAAGGAACCCTAGGTTGCATATTTGGTTTTTAGGGAAATATGCAAACTCCATGGTTTTCCTAAGAATATTGTTAGTGATCGAGATAACAGGTTTCTCAGTGCTTTTTGGTAGGAACTATTTAGGTCGGCTACCACAAAGTTGACCCCGAACACCAATCACCACCCTTAAATAGATGGGCAAACGAAGATTGTGAACAAATGGGTGAAAGGATAGCCAAGATATCCTTAAGGCTCTTAAGGATAATTTTTTATAGTCCCCAAAATCAACATAAAATATATGCAGATAGGCACAAAGTTGAGAGAAGTTCTGAGGTAGGTGAATTAGTTTTCAACCCTACAAGTTGTCTTATTTGAAAAAGAGTGGTGCAAAGAAGTTGAAGTTGTGCTTCTATGGCCCTTTTAGACTTGTTCATAGGATTGGCGTAGTGGCTTATGAGTTAGAGCTACCGGAGAATAGCAAGATTCCTAATGAGCTCCACTTTTCTTGCCTTAGAAAGGCATTTGGCCTACATATTACATCATCACTTGAGCTTCTACCATTAGATGAGGAAAGTGGATTGGTTTTAGTTCTTGATGATATTCTAGATTTAGGGAGAGTAGATTGATGAGTAGAGTAATTAAGGAGTATCTTGTTAGGTGAAGAGACTTGCCAATTGAGGATGCCACTTGGAAAGGTGAACAAATTTTGCAACATCCTAATCCACAATTTCTTGAGGGCAAGTATTTTTGAGAAGGGAGGACTGTAATGTCCCCTTCCAAGGAGTGGTTGGGGTGACTCTTTAGCCTATTTAATTCCCATAGACTAATGTCGGACTTAGGCGACTATACTATTTTGTAGAGGCGTGATTTTCAATCATTGCTGTTGGCGTGGAGTATTGCTGCGGTTCAAAGCAACTAAGTTTGATTTCTGGTGCAAGATTTAGTAAAAATTGAATGAATGCCTTTGTATAGTGGGTGTAAGAATCCTATTGGTTGGGTGATTGGTTTGGTAGCACCTGGTCGGCTGGAACTAGTCTGTGTTGGACAGCCATCCATGTGACTTGGCTGGTGTGGGATTCCTGGATATGCTGGAGTGAGTGTGGGAGCAGATCTTTTCAAGTCAAGTATCATTTTGAAGCTGCTCTGATGAATGTATTAGGTGTGGAAAATATTAGACCCGTTGATACTCTTATTCCTTGTTTACCTGAGGTTAGGAGTCATAATTTCATATCCCTTTAATTTGTATTGTAACAGCAGATTATTATTTGAGAATATGAGTATTATCTGTTGAATTGAACATTGCAATTTCATTACTCTTTATGCGAATTCCAAGCATTGTTAATGTTTATGAACCAATACAAACTTTCCACATATACATTTGCAAGCTTGCTAACTGTATGTTAAACTGTTCCTGTGAATGAGTGCAAAAATTTTAGAAATTGTTTTTGCATTAGAGTGCAGTGGTGCAGGAGACATGACACTGGACGTAGGTATTGGCATTAAGAAGAAAGCTCTAACATGCTATCTTGTTGGGTTTGAAGGACAAGCATCTTCACACAACCATTTGAAGAATTTTGAACAAGGTGAAATGAGTTGCAAGTCTCCAAATGTGAGCGGGGGGATTGGAGGGTATTTAATCTGGAAATTCCTTTTTGTCATGATTAAAGGGATGCCACTAACCTATTCAAATTCCAAATATCCAAAAGAACTCTCTTGAAGAAAAACAACAATCTTACGTTGTTTAAGGTGTTTTGGACATGGTGGAGGATGTAGGTTGATTGTCTATCTTGGGAGAAACTCTTATTGCAATTCTTGTGGCATGGATGTGAGGATGGAGCTGGGGTGATCGTATTTTGAATGGGCAGGCCGCAGCACCAAATGGGAGATTTGGGGCAAGAAAATCATCCAAAAACATCAGTCTTTGTGGCATTGTTTTTTAAATGATTGCCAGCTGTCAAAACATTCTTGAGGAAGAAAAACAGAGAGGATTACCTCTTGAAAATAGGATAAGAACTAGGTATAGAACAGTAGAGAAATTTGGAGAAAAAGGCCAAACAGATTAGAAACAGGGGACATGTAGTTCACCTGAAGGTTAGAATAATTGGGAAGCTCTCACAAGGAACCAACAATAGATTTGAAATGGATTTTTGATCGTAACGGACGATTCATAAAGTTCTGTCTGCATCTCCTAGTCTAGTGAGAAGTTGGGTTGAGAAATTTTTTCTGGAGCAGTAGTTGAAATGCATTTTCCTAAAATTTTGTTTGTCAGTTGTTTGGAAGGTTTTATGCCTGAAATATATGTTGTAGGAGGATAGAATCTTATCCAAGAAGTTTGAGTTGTTTAATCCTTTTGATATGCTTTGGAAAGGCCTTACAGCTCCATTTTTTCGAAACAATCAGTCCTTGTTCCAGTCAGGGTCCATATGAGGTGGGAAATAAGTTATAATATGCTATCAGATTTGTTTCAAGTACTCATATCGATATCCTTTGGCTCGTTTCATCTGATTTAAAGTTTCAAGCAATTTACAGACTTTTATTCAAAATACCCTGTTAAATGCTGAAAATTTCAAATTTCTTGGAATTGGCCATTGAAAGGGGGCCAACAGTACAGTGAAGGTTAATTATAGCGGGACAACTTGTTTTGGAATGCTAGCACACAGCTATCAACACAGCTATTATTCATTTGGTCCACAAACTAGATTCCATCAATTTGCCATCACTGTTTAATCTAGTCCTGTAAAGTGAATATATTAATGTAGAAGCTTTTTAGACTAGAGAAGGCACATGCTAAACAATATCTGAAATTCCTTAATATTGCTTTCATATTGTACTTTTTCTTAAAAATGTTAATTTTTTTTCTATTTCGGTGTTGTTTATTTTGAGTTGTCTGTTCACCGTTTATTGAAGTATTATTCATAATATTTGTTTTTAGTTTTAATGAAGATGAAGATGAATATTTATTATGTGGGTTCATTAAAATGGAATATATACTATTAATGTTGACTTGATGAACAAACTGCTCTATACTTTAGATGTTAACCATCACATGCATTGAGATTCCTTTTTATTTATAAATTTAATGTGAATTATGGTGGATAGGAAGTTCGGATGCCTGCCGCTGGATGCAAAGGTGGGATGAAAAATCAGGGGGAAGTGAAAGATGATACTAGTTCTTCCCGTGAAGAAAAGCAGGTATATGATACAAGTTACCAAGAATGGATTTTCCTTGTATACATAGATAAATCTTTTGAACTTAGCTGTGCTTATATATTTTTTGGGATGAAATTCAAATGGGAAACAGATATTGATGCGTGCAATTTCAAGTCCACCATTTTCAAATTATCATGTATGGTGGTCTCTTGGTGAAGCTAAATATGGAGGAACTGCCCTTTTTCTAAAACATCACTTTCAACCACTTAAATTGACTTTTTCTCTTGACCAGACTTCGTCAGGTATTTCATGCCAGAGAACTATTCAATTTTGTTTGATTCCTAATTTTGAAGTATTTAATTTTGCATTTAGTCTTTTATTATACGGAGTTTGAATATTTAAGTTCGAACTTGATCAAAATCCTCATTATACAAAAAAAATCTAGTATGCTGGTTTGGGTTCGGGTGCGAGTTCGAGTTTGAAGGACCGGTTCTCCGGTATGGGAAAATTTTGAAAAGGGGTTTGGGTTCGGGTTCGTTTTTACAAAAACATGTAATTTTTATATATATATTTATGCAGCCTAGAAACATGAGTTAAGATTAGAATGTCACATAGTATCATAAAAACATTTTAACAACAAAAACACTTGTAATCATAGCATCATGAATCATGATCATACCATCATATACTTCAAGTTCAAGTTCAAGTTCAACATCAAAGATTCAAAACATTAAAATTAAATCATAACATCAGTTCAAGTATCATTGTTTGAAGTTCAACTAATGGATTAATAAT
>MU228250.1:2479825-2492594 GCA_018584345.1 Thuja plicata | reverse complement strand
TCATTTTAGTGTAATTGGATTAATTTAAAAGCACATTTTTAATTAATAATCATGATATGAAAAAGAGGTCAGAGATCTCATACAAATGAAGAGGATGAACTTTCTCTATTATTTGTGTATATGAACTGCAAAGCCTTTGATTCCCAAAAAGGATGCGTGAATGAACCAAAGTTCCTAGACTCGGCGCAAACTCGGCAAGGCTGACTCGACTCGGGACTCGGCAAAAACTCGACAAAGTGAAAAAACCCAAGAAATTTAGAGATTTTTAAGGATTTAAAACTTGTTTAATGCACCCTTTATTGAATAAAGCTGAAAGACAATAAGATCATCAAATAGAAGCTAATTTGATCACATACACAAGTATACACCAATCACATAAGTATAAACGCAAATTGTAGCTGAAGGAAATAGCAAACTTAGATATATAAAATTATAAATATTGTCAGATGTATATGAAACTCATGGAATATGAAATCCATGATACCAAATGTTCCAAACATATATCAAAACAAAAAACAAGTCTATGGCTCAGCCTCAGCCTCAGAGGAGCCTGCATCCCTCCTACAAAGGTGTCTAAGGTAGGTCGTGGATGAATGAACAACCATAGTTTGTGAATGTGAGATGCCACTCTGACCAACATCATCTGTTCCTGTGCCTGTGTTTGATTGTGCTCTATCCTCCTCCTTTGCCATGGCTACAACCTTTGCCTCTCTATCCGCTTGGTCAATCCACTCAAGGTCCTCGTCAGTAAAGATAGGATCCGTAGACTCAGTGATCCACTCGAATTCTGGATCGACCTCTAGCATGATCTGGGTGGAGTCACTAAACAAAATCAGTCTCGTTTTAAGACGAAGGTTGTAATGAACAAATACTAGATCATTCAACCTCTCCACAGACAATCTATTGCACCTTTTGTAGTGAATGTGCTCAAACATGCTCCAATTGTGCTCACAACCCGAAGCGTTGCATGACTGGCTCAATATGCGGATGGCGATTCTTCGAAGGTTTGGTGTTTTAGTACCAAACATTAGCCACCATCTATCTGAGATAAGAAAAAGAAAAAAAAAACAGTCTCATTTTCAACTTTAAGACTAAATTATAAAATCAAATTATGCACTTAACATATATTTTTACTTGGCTGCAATTCTGTGCTCAAATTATGCACTTAACATATATTTTTTCCCCTTGTGCATTATCAAATGTCACTATCTCGCGGAGTGCAGTTATGATATCAGTATCACTAGTAGACATCCTCTCTAACATTGTGTAGAGTCCAGTAAGAACCTCCTCACCCTCCTTGAAATCGGGGGGTAATGGTATGCCAGATTGAGGTAATAAGTGGCTGCATGGATGGGCTTGTGAAGCTTGAGGTGCCAGCACCTATCAGTTATTGCCCAAATGTGATGATACTTACACTCATCTCCTCCATATACAGATCTAATGGCCTCCTTGGCCTTATCCATGCCCTCATATATGTAGCCCATAGCAGGCTTCTCTCCATCAACAACTCGTAGGAGAACTACTAGGGGCTCAGTGACCTTCAAATATTGTGAAACATTAACAAGTAAGTGTGAATGAAAATAAGCAAAATTGCAAACAGAAGAAAAATATGAATATAAATTAAAAGTAAAACATAATGTAGAGTTTATAAAAAATTTACTTGCATGATCTCTGCACAAGGGGTCCAAAAACCTGACTCATAAAAAATGCAATCTCCCATATCAATCCCTGCTGTGGTCGTAGCATAGGTTGAGGAAGTCCACTCTTCACCAACAAACATGCACCTCAAAGCCGCCTTTGACTGTATCGAGGATTTTAATGTGATAAAATTTGAAGCAAATCTTGTGATTCCAGGATGAGCCAACTCCTTCTGCTCTGTATATTGCCTCATTATGCTAAGGACCAATGCATGATTGTAGATAAACTTGCAAATGTTTTTTGTCTTATCAACGCATTCTTGACCCATTCAAGCTTGCCAATATCCTCCAATACAAGGTCAAGGCAATGGGCCGCACATGCAGACCAAAAAATGTTCAGGTGTCTCTCCATCAAAAGTTTACCTATAAAAACATAATTTGCTGCATTGTCTATCACCACTTGAACTACATTTTCTTTGCCCACCTCACCTATGACTTTCTCAATAGCCTTACATAAGTATGTGGCATTTTTGACATGTGAGGAAGCATCAATGGACTTAAGTAACATGTTGGATCCTAAAAATAAAGAAAAATCATTGATCAATCAGTAAATCATAAATTACAAAATTCAAATATTAATCACTAAATCAAATTCAAATTATTTAATGCATTTAGGGAAGTAGAATGATCACTCACCTTAGTAGGAAACAAAAAAATTTAAAAGAGTGTCCTATTCCTTCTATTGGTCCAACCATCGGTCATGATGGTGCAATCCTTTTTGCTCCAAAACACATGCTGGTCCTCTAATTCAATTTTTATATCATCAACCATTTCTAACAAAAAGTGAACCACTTAACTCATTATCAGTAGGGGCTTTAAAGCCCGCTCGACAAATGGTTACAACATCTATCATGCCTTGTTTGTAAGGAGACTTGTCGCAAATAGATTAAACAAGATAAGTATTGTAATAAAATTATAAAAAATTATTAGATAAAGCAAACTATAAATTTTAAATTTGGAACAATCAAATAAAAAAGAATTACTTGGTTGCAACAAATGGAGTGTTGCATAAGTACCAAAACTTGCAAATTGCTTTTTTTGAAGCATCATGTACCTCCTTGTTCCAAGGCATGCTATCAAGAGAGGGGTTTGAACCAGGAGTAGTGCATGTCACAAATATGTATCCAACTTAGATTTCCAAACTCTAGGACCAAAGCTAACAGTGCCACTATAAGGAGCAAAAGTAGAAGCACTAGCACTAGCATAAGCACTAGGACAGAACAGAGGCATGGAAGAACCTTCTCCAACACAACCTGCGGATGTTGCTGAATGGGAACCAATACTCGCCAACTCCTCCCTTTGCCTCTTCTTCATTTCTTTTAATTCTTCAAATGCTTCTAGTGCCACATAGCATGCGCGAACAACCTCGGGAGGCGCTAATTTTAACACCTCAATATTATTGCCATGTATCCCGACAATATGGTATTTATATCTATTGATGCCACCATGATTAATTTCTTTACAATATTTATATTTAACTTGTCCTTTTCTTCTTTTAGGAAAATCTTCGGTACATATCCAAGCCTCATCCTTTTGACCTTGTTTCTTAGCCGTAGGTTTAGGTGTAGTAGGAGTAGAGATTGGGAATAAAATATGGTTTTCAAAACCTCATGACTGCTGCAATAAGACAATATTACAAAAAAAATAACATTTGTGCATTGTGTTTTATAAACTAATACAAAGAAATAGGGTTTGTCCCCCCCCCCCGAAAAAAGTAGGGGTTTTAAATCTTTTCAATTCTTGAATCTTGATTCTTTTCCTTTCAAATTTAAAGTCAAACTTCAAAGTTCAAAGAAAGAACAATCAGCAAACCTTACTTTTTTTAGAAAAAAATTGTAAATACATTTTTACAAATTTCTTCTTAAAAAAAGTAGGGTTTAATGATTGTTCTTTCATTGAAGTTTGAATTTGAAAAAAAAATATTCAACTTCAAGAATTTGAAAGTTAAAAAAAAAACAATGAAGATTGTTGTTTAGAAAATCAAAATACAAAAAAACTTAAAAACTCCATAAAATTTCACTCTTACCTCTTACAACAAACTTGAAATGAGACGAGCTCTTTGCAATTGTTGGTATGGACTCTTTGATGCACCAAATACAAGTAGTACGCTGTCCCAATGTGATTTGTTGAACATTTTTTGTTCTTCCTCCTTGCTGGTTGCACTTCTATGGACTCTTGTTTTTCTTCTCAACTCACTCTTCTCTTTTTTTGCCAATAGAATGAAATGAAGTGATTTTTAGGGTTGCAAAGACCAAATAAAGAAACAACTTAAAACTTTCAAGTTTTTATGTTTTTTATTGCAAAACTATCTTGCTGTGCCGACCGAGTCGTTGCTCGGATTCGTCCCAGTCCAAGCCTGGGCTCCTACGACTCGCCCAGGGTCACCTGACTTGGAACTCGCCGAGTCTGGGCGAGTTTGTGCTAGTCTAGCAACTCTAGGAAGAACCCTTGAGGTTTAGGTTTGGGTCTAGGGATGACCCTATCATTGGGATCTTACCATTTTCAAGTTTAAACTTATAAGTGATAGCATACAATTGTCGCCACCATGATGATTGGAGAAGTTATGGAGTCAACACTTCTAAGCTAGAAGGAAGTTTGTTGGTTGATTAAGTCGATAGTTGTGATATGAAGTATAAAAAAAATGGAAAATGAGGGGCGACTATTATAGATGTGACACCGGAAAATAGGTTAAAGAGGTTCATGGGCATATATCTAGAGTAGTATTTGATTCAAATGCATTATAGCAAGTTTCTTTTTTTGATATGTATGCCAAATGCAGCAATATGAATTACATTCACAATATGCTTTTCAATGCACCTAATGGAAATAAGAATCCTTTGAATGCAATGGTCAAAGGATATGCATTTCATCTTTATGGTTGTCAAAGCCTTGTAGCTTTTTGGAGAAATACACTTGCTTAGTATTCATATTGTAATGTCCCTTTCCATAGAGTAGTTCGAAGTGACTAATTAGCCTATTCAATTCTCGTAGGCTAAAATCATGAGAAAGGGAATTATGTAATTTATTTATTTAATATTATCTGACAGTTTATTTTATGGGTAATATTATTTAATTACTTTAGAATTGTAGGGGCACCTCGTCACATAATATTTGCTCTCACTCGGCCTGCTTGGGAGTTAGAGTAATTGGGTAAGCCAGAGCACATTATAAAGCCTATAATTCTTAATTAATCAGCCTCCTAGAATTAGTGTTAATCTAAGTGTTATAAAGTGACTTGAGTGAATTATTAAATGAGAAGGAATAAAGTGACTTTATTTGCTGAGTTTTTATTTAAATATTAAAAGAATGGGAAATTAAAAAGTTGTTCTAGTGGTTTTCAGGGATTGTTATGAAAAGGACATTTTGAGGCTCATTTTGATATGCTTGGATTATTTCCCCCATTTGGGTTTAGAGAGTTTATTTGGAGATAGAAACCCTAGAATGCCAACCCAAGGTACTTGAATGGTAGGGAGACTAATCTACCCTAGCTTGTTTGGTGGAGAGATTACTCGAATTTCTCACAGTGGATTTAACAGGTTGAGTTTGCAAATTTGTGAAGTCACTTTCAAAGACAAAATTCAAAGCTTTGAAGATTTATTTATAGCTGGTATCTTGGATGCTATTTTTGATATTTCATGGCTAAGTCTTGGAAGGTGCGGATACACCAAAGATAGTGTTTGGATGCCATTATAGTCAGGTCATTTGGAGGATTATAGCAACTGCTGGGAGTAGAGACCGAGTATTGCCGGACGTGGGTATAGTATCTGGTGAACATTGCATTATTGCTGCCGCTGGAACTTTCATGAAGAGTTCAATTTGGTATGAAGGACCCCATTTATTTGTTAAAGTTAGTTTGTGTTATTTTCCCCGCTAGATATGAACTCCCTGTTTAAAGTTGTGTCCATCAGGAGTGTTTTTCTATGTTATACCCTCACATTAGGATACAGATGTGAAGGGATTGATTGGGGTGACTTAATGCTGCTTGTGGGTCCTTTTCTTGAGCGATTGACCTCCAAGTTGCGATGTGGCCCTGTTTCATAAGCAGCTATAAGCATAACTCTGCTGTGCATATATATGTTTGTTTATATTTGCTGCACATTGATTCTCTGCTGGGAGGTGAATGCTCAGACATACATGGGGCTATTTGGTAGGTTTATATTTGTTCATTTTGGCCTTGTGTGTGGAAGTATCTCAGTTCCTTGGACATGGCTAACTGCTGGACAAGTGTTATTGTGTTTTCCAGATTATCTATCTCAGTTATAAGGTCAAGAAGATTGCACTTTCTCATGTATTTCTGAATGAAAACAATATGCAAGTCAATTTTGTTTTTGAATTTTATCATAGAAATTAGTATTACTTCAGTTTGTGTACCTTTGCATGTTGAATGCATCCATTGAATGTCCATCTTATAAATCTGCAAATAAATAACAATATCATTTCCTACTAACTAAAACTATGCAAACATATTATGAGACAATAGAAAGAGAGGAAAGATTTGGGGCAGATTTGGGATGGGGATTTTACAGTGGTATTGGAGCAGTGTATCTTGCCAGCCTAGAGGGTTTAGTGTAAGTGCACAGTTGTCATGACTTGGGTTTTAGTAATGCAGCCTTATACAGACCCACCTTATACACACCATTACAACCTTAGAAGGAATAGATCCAACCCAAACATCTAAGAGTAACTAGAAATTGATCCATTTGCAGTTAGTGAAAGGGTTGAAGTCAGCATGGTTGATATAGAGCACAAAGATAGAGAACATAGAGAACACCGGGAACCTAGCACAAGAGACATTCCTAGGCAATGATAATAACAACAATGGTTGTGGAAACAATGGCGGAGATAATGGTCGTGAAGATTTTAATGCCCCGCTGAGGAACTCTTGGATATAGAGGGTTAAATAAGTACTAAATAATTTTTTTTGAACAAGGAATAAACGTTACAATTCAATGTGCCTCTCTTAACCATGACATACCAATACACCATATGCAAAAGAAAACATAACGAATAATCACATGTTCACACACAAGCGAAAGACTTAACAACTCTTCCAAAGGTTCCTAGACAACCAAACATACACTTGGAACAGAGAACACGTTCCCGAGATTGACCTACAAGGATCCAAACCATGTCAATGGATCACGATAGGCAAAGCCGGCAAGCATTCATGACTAACAAAAAAGGAGACAACAAACCAATTCAATCCCATAACACCGATGTTCTTTTCAAGCCCAAATAAATGTTCCTAATGTGATTAACCATACAAGTCCATTTCCTTTCTAACCATGATCATAAGCAATAAGTAAACAAACATCCGCAAATGATCATAAACAAGGTCCGAAAGGCATACAAGAACCCTCGGGAATCCAACCCGAAAGCACACACAAAACACCTGGATCACAAAACTACTTGCAATTCCAAACTGGGCGGAGATGATGAAAGTAGGCAGAGACGCTGATTCTCAAGCGCAGACACTGATTTGTGCGGATGCTGATTTGTAACTGGCGAACTTTCTGAGACAAAAAGTCTTAGTCCAGAGAGGTGGAGACGCCAATGGACAGGCAGAGACGCCGAACCATGAAATTTAGCCAAAATACAAGGCGTAAAAGCCCAGAACCTAAGCCGACTCCAAAGTACTGCTGAAAAGCATCTAGCTCCACACCAGAGAGTACCAGAACAAAACGCATCGAGGCTATAGTCACTCAATAGCACCGAAATAGATAAATGAGTGCATAAAGGAAACTAGGCTAATCAAGAACACCAAAGTGTAAGTACAATATATATATACCAATACCATAAAGTGAAGTGAGCTCTCAAGCTCTGAGTCCCTGCAACTCGAGGAAGTTCGTCCTTGTACGCCGGTCTCTAGCAATGGTATAGTGCAACGTCACCCTACCATGTGGAACCCTCAATCCCACTCCACCGTTCTCGTGGAGATAGTAACTCGGCCACAAACACATGGTCACCACACACACCAAGAAGGCTACACTCATGCCAATTAGAATGCATGACTCAAGCACGCTACAACAATCTGAGTATAACACAATGCAAGCACATAAAGCAAGGTACGAAGTACATGGAGAACACTCGACACGTGGACCTACGTATAAGGCGCAATCAAGAATCACATATCGCATGTCGTCAAATTTTTACACAACACTATTGGAGCTAGACACGAGAGTACTAACCATAGGGAGTATCCATGCCTGCACAAGGGTCAATCTTGACATTCGAGGCTCACGTACCATCTACCACCCGCATAAGGGTCAATCCTGACACCTGGGGTGCAATGGTTTCCAATTCCCACACAAGGGTAAATCCTAACATCAGGGGAATACCAATTAATCTTGATTAGTGTTTTAACCCAATTGTTTTATTATGTTTTCACTTTTTAAGTAAACTCCCAAATGCATCCACTGCAGCCACTTCTCGGCTAGGGTTTGCATAAGGAGCTACACCCCATGACTACTCAACGTACCTAGTCCAAGGCTCAACATCCCAAGACGGAGACAAACAATAGGATTTTCAACTCGATCTACATGAGGACATAACAATCTCTTCGTCAACTTGGCTACCCAAGGACGCAAATAGGGACTTCGTCCACTTGTCTACACGAGGACAGTGTGACCCAAGGTTGTCCACTCGATCTACATGAGAACATACATAAATTGTATCATCATCATGGTCTTCACCAATGACGGAATCAAGAAAGCATCAAAAACACACAGGAAGGATTGGAGGACAAATCCACTCCAAAACACTCAAGCATGCAAGCTGAGAAAATACAACTAAACACTTTGAAAGCAAACCACTCAATTGGCCACTATGCCAAGAGCATGGATTCCCATGAAATCCATCATGCATCTCGTTAGAACACGAGGGAGCCTTAGAATGGTAAAAAATGACCACAAACCCAATTTCCGGTAAAATCCAAAAAAGTAAAAATCAGCAAATTTGAATCAAAAGGGCATATTCAGATTGCAATAAAAGACGACCGGAATGTCCTATAACCATTCCATTTTCGCAACCCTACAATAGACATGGAAGACTACCAAAATCACTCACTCGTTCGTACCCAACAAGGTTTTAGATATATCTTGGATGACATGCAAAACGAGGAAAACCCAAAAATGTCAAAAATCAAACTTCAAATAAATCGATGAAATTAAAACCCATTTACCCTTAGGCACCCAACATCCTAAATCTCGAATAAAATTACATTTCTGGGCACTTCACGGAAATCCGATAGCATATCTACGCTAAAACCAAAAATGCAAAATGGGGAAACACACAAACATTCATATAGACCCAATCAGGTAAAACAAATGCGCCAAATTATGGGGGAATGCTAATTCTCAACCCACCAATCTAAAGCAACCAAGTTTGCTCGAAATAACAAGGTAAAACGAAATAGCCAAGAAGCCCTACCTTTCGTCAAGTGGAGAAAACTTGAAATGAAGAGGGAAATTTGAAAACTTGACGAAATCGATCGAGACTCGACAAAGCGAAGCAAATCCGACACGTTTCCAACAAGCCACTCCATGCATGAATCTGACACTTGAATTTCGCCCAACAAGTAAAACCATGAATTCTCCAATGCAAAAAAAAAGGGGAAAAAAACCAAATTTCTCAAAGGCACAGTTAAAAAAGTGTGAAAATAACTCACTTACCAAATAAAGCACTTTCCCAAAAGTGACTTTCAAAATAGATTATTTAAATATTTAAATAATCTATTTGACCTTTTCCCAAATTAAATATAATCGATTCCAATAACCAGAATCCAACTATGGCAAATTAGCCGGTAATTAAAAATAACATTAAAATTCCTCAATTAAATAAAAATCAGCATTTAAAATTAAATCCTTTTGCGACAATTGTGGGAACTCCAAATGCACAGACAGTCACTGGTCGATCACAAATGCAATATGAATCCGGATTTACCAACATGTATCGGAGGGTATAACATAACAATTGGATATGTTGTCCATACAGGGACGGGATTGGCTTAGTATGAAAGGCCGAAGCTATTATCTCCTGTGCCACGGGGATATAGACACTCAAATCCTGCAACTTAGGTGGAATGTGTCTGGTACCTGCTCACTGAAAGAAAAAAACATCAAGTGTAGATGCTCATGATACAAATAGCCAAGGCGCATAACATACATGATAACAAACAACGAAGGAGAGCGATACATCGTGTAGATCTCACGAATGAGTGACTACGACTTCGTCTCACTTCGTACTGATACAAAGGGCATAATGCATAGCAATTGTGCGATATAGTAGAAAACATCATATCATTAAATTAATATTGCATTTAAATTTAAAGCATTTAAATAAATCATTTTACGACTATTCTGAGTATAAATCTCTAAAAGTAACCAATTGATATATGCAACAGTATAAAAGACACATTAATCAAGGAATCCAATAACATCATCTTGATCCAAAATCAATAGTCTCAAATGCAAAATACACCAGATATCATAATAAGGCATCATGTCGCATCACTAACATCATCATGCAGATATGATCGAATTGAAACATCAACACAATCTATCCATCTATCACAACCAAGATACTGGCAACCAAAATAATGAACTGTCATCGATGCATCTCTTCTGTTGAATTATGATCAGATTTTGTAATTTTAAAATTTTGTTCACAGTTTATGCAGAAGTATATGTTTATTAATACAACTTGAACTCTACACAGTTCGATAATCCCTTTATTACAATCTCACCATGATAGAGCTGAGATATGTATTAATATCTTATTTACTATGAGTCGATATTGATTTGCAATAATATTGATATCGATATTGATTTGCAATAATATCGATATCGATATTGATCTGATATTAATAATAACGATCTTGTTCACTGTCAATCTACAATAATATGATGTTGCTGATAATATATAACTTGCTGTACCTTGCTTTGCACTTATCGATTTCTGTACATGGCAAGATATGATTTCGGTCTCCACATAGATAGGTTGTGAATCAAACATGGAGACATGTTTCTACGTGAGACATGTTCTCATTAACCAAAATGACCGATGTTAAGTCTTTATCATTCATTAACAAATCGATATGTTTGTTATGATATTAATATCGATACTTATTATCGATTCATGGCATGATTAATAATTATGATATTAAACCCGATCATATAGATATTATTAAATATATATATATATATATATACACACACACACACACACATAATTAATTTACTAATTATTAATCATCATTATGATAACCATAATCATAGCAAATGCTCAAGGCCGATAGGCCACTTATGCATATATATATATAGATACATTTAATAATATATAGATATTATTAAATATATATATATATACACACACACACACACACATAATTAATTTACTAATTATTAATCATCATTATGATAACCATAATCATAGCAAATGCTCAAGGCCGATAGGCCACTTATGCATTTGGTTTCATCGGTTAGGGTAATCCAATTGAAGCTACAATTCTCCAACACTCCCTCTTAGCTAGGGAGGAGAACTTCTACCCATAATTTAAGCACAATAGATCCATTTATTGTGGGAAAGATATCACCTTATCGTGATATCAGAAGTTAAAGTATATGAATATCAATTCTCATGATATTCATCATAAGCTTGTGTTAGTTAAGGATATCACCTCACCGTAATATCAGGAGTATGGCATGTCCACAAATATCAAGTCACATGATATTCACCATAACTCACTATATCCGTTATGGTATGTGCACTGGCATCAAGTCACATGATACCTACGATAAGAATATCTATTCATGGCATATCCACTGATATTAAGTCACATAATATCCACCATGAGTATCTCAGTAATATTATTTATTATGGCCATCCATAGATACCAAGTCTCATGATATTCACCATAATTATATATTACTTAAGTGATAATAACTATCATGACATGTCCACGGATATCAAGTCTCATGATATCCATCATGATAGTGTAGTCAAATATTGTAAAGTCGTCACTTTACAATAATAACCAGAATTACAAGTGTTCATCATTGAAAGATCGTCATCACCCAGAGATGTTCACAAGGGCTCATGAAGTCATGGAGTCACACACATGACAATAAAAGAGTTTACACATTAAACATCTTTAGAATATATTAGTACAACAAATTATATTGCTGAGACTCAACCTCAAATGAGAATGGCTTACCTCTAAAGTATTCAACCTTTGTCTTGGAGAGAGGCTTGGTGAGAATGTCTGTCGTTTGTTCACTTGTACTAATATATCTCAACTGGATAACATTTCACTCCACCATGTCTCTAAAATAATGGTAGGGAATTTCTATATGCTTTGATCTGTCATGGAACACATGATTCATTGAAAGTTTTATACAACTCTGGTTGTCACAGTGAATGATAGTAGTGTTGTCGGGATATTTGAATGTACCGGTTAATATATTAATAAAGTATTATGTTGGTCTCGGTCGTTAGTGACCGAGAGGTTAGATAGTTACGTCACGACGTTTTGGTCGTGGCCCTTCGGGTACTTTATATACCCTCTCGGAGGATGGACACGAAGATATTAATATATGATCATTATGATGTAAATGTACTTGCCAGTCGGGAATGATTAATGAAAGTATTTATTATTCTATGATATATTCTGTGTTTATTATATTTCCTGTACTATGTTTGTGCAATACTAAGTTTACCCGTGACGGTAAACATCTGGCGCCGCTGCCTAGACGTACTCGGGAAGAGAAGTGAGGAAAGGATTTATGCCCAATGTTTTAAATAAAGATAGAAATGAAAAGGCTCGAGATGACGAAGGCGAGGCTACACAGAAGGCTTTGATCTCCGCGCAGCAACGTGAACGTCGGTATAGGCTGAGGCAACTTGCCAAGGACCAGCTTGCTGGAGGGTTGCCTGAAGGGAACCTCGGAAGTGGTACGGAAGGTGCAGAGGCCGACGGGGAAGAGTTCACTTTGCCGGAGCGTCGGAGAGTGCGGAGTAGGGAGGAACTACTCGAGGAAACACGATTGAGACAGGTCTTACTTCAGGAAGAGCGA
>MU228250.1:2406310-2476285 GCA_018584345.1 Thuja plicata | reverse complement strand
TCGGGAGACAATATTGGTTGAACAAGAGTTAGCGGAGGCTACAGTTGAAAAGTATGTTTGGGAGACAAGTTTGGTGCAAGCACGGGAGGAATGTGATATGACGACGACGCAACATTGATGGGGAGGGTGGCACTTCATCTTTTTCAGGGACACCCTCCGCCCCTTCTCTTCAGTGATTTTCTTATTCTATGTGGTGTATTTCATCTCCCTTTTGTTGTAAGTCGTCGGAGACGACTTGTTTTTTTTGGGGGGGATGATGTTGTCGGGATATTTGAATGTACCGGTTAATATATTAATAAAGTATTATGTTGGTCTTGGTCGTTAGTGACTGAGAGGTTAGATAGTTACGTCATGACGTTTCGGTCGTGGCCCTTTGGGTACTTTATATACCCTCTTGGAGGATGGACACGAAGATATTAATATATGATCATTATGGTGTAAATGTACTTGCCAATCGGGAATGATTAATGAAAGTATTTATTATTCTATGATATATTCTGTGTTTATTATATTTCCTGTACTATGTCTGTGCAATACTAAGTTTACCCGTGACGGTAAACAAGTAGGATCCATGGATTGTCCAAACAATCCTACTAGAAGTTTCCTCAGCCATACAGCTTCTCGAGCTCCCATGGATGCTGCAATGTACTCGGCTTCTATGGAGCTTTGCGCAACTGAAGATTGCTTCCTACTAAACCAAGAGATCATAGCTGATCCTAAGCTGAAACTACACCCTGAAGTGCTTTTCCGATCAACTACACTTCCAGCCTCATCTGAATCGATATATCCATGCAGATTTAGATCTACATTATTATATTTTAGACCATATCCAATTGTGCCATGCAGGTATCTCAGAATGTGTTTTGCTGCAACTAGATGTAACTGTCTTGGCTCACACATGAACTGATTAAGTGCATTTACTGCATAACAAATGTCTGGTCTAGTGTTGACCAAGTACATCAAGGATCCAATCATGTGCCGGTAGAGACTGGAGTCTGCCAATTTTGAGTTTGCTGCAGCTTCTTTTAACTTATGTAAGTTTGTTTCCATAGGAGTGGCCATGGGTTTACAATCCATCATTCCGAACCTTTTCAGAATGTCAATAGTGTATTTTCCTTAATTTAAAGTGATACCATCAGCCTGTTGCCATACTTCTAAACCAAGGAAATAGTGTAGAGGGCCCAGATCCTTCATGTAAAACTCAGATGCTAGATCTTGTTTACATTTGGTAATAAGATGGTCTTCTTCTATAATCAATAAGTCGTCAACATAAAGAATGAGAATTTACATTTCACCATTAATTACCTTGAAGTATAGATTCGGATCTGTATCATTCTTGGAGTAGCCCAAGCCTAAAAGATAGTGATCTATCCTCTCATACCAGGCTTGAGGAGCCTGTTTAAGACCATATAGAGCCTTCTTTAATTTGCAAACATGAGAACCATTACCATGTATTACAAATCTTTTAGGTTGCTCCAGGTACACTTCCTCTTCTATTATGCTATTAAGAAAAGAAGTCTTCACATCCATTTGGGGAATTTTCCATCCTTTTGTTGCGGCAATAACAATCACAGCCCTGACGAAGGTGTATCGAGCAATTGGAGCAAATGTTTCTTCATAATCGATTCCCTCCTTTTGAGAAAAGCCTCTTGCAACAAATCTTGCTTTATATTTTTCAGTACTGCCATCTGTAGCATGTTTGATTTTGAAAAGCCATTTAGATGAAACTACTGATTTGTCTTTTGGTCTAGGTACAATGTCCCAAACATCATTCTTAAGAATAGATTGGTATTCTTCTGTCATGGCATCTTTCCAAACTTGAAGTTTGAAAGCTTCCTCAACACTAGAAGGTTCTGATTTGATGATTTCACTCATTAAGGCAACATAGGTGGAGTATTTATGAGGTCTTTTGCTTTCCCTGAAGGTTCCTTTTGGTGCTGCATAATTCTCAGCCTCTTGAATCATTTTCCTTACCCATAGAGGTCTTTTCCGGTTCACAATAGTGTCTCTAGATTCATCTGCAGGATCCACAGGCTCTTTTGGATTATCATCTTCCATAAGTTCAAGAGTCTCCCTCTGAATCTCAGAACCATGGTCCTCTTTTATATTTTGGGATGACTCTTGATCTTCAATGCCTATCTCATGAATGTCATTGAATCTTTTGAAGGCAACATCTTCAAAGATTACATCCCTGCTTAGCTCAATTAATTTTTGTCTAGGAATGTAAATCCTATAGGCTTTAGATGTTTCGCTGTAGCCAACAAATATTCCCTTTTTGCCTGAGGGTTCTAATTTGGATCTCTTTTCTTTGGGTATGTGAATGTAAACAGGACAACCAAAGATTCTCAAATGGCCTATATCAGGTTTTATTCCTGTAAATGCTTCTTCAAGAGTTTTGTTATCCAAAAGTGAATGAGGACATCTATTTTGAATGTAGATGGTAGTTTTAGTGGCTTCAGCCCAAAAAGAGGTATTGAGGTTTTGGTCATGCATCATGGCTTTGGCTGCTTCTACAATTGTCCTATTTTTCTTTTTTGCCACCCCATTTTGTTGAGAGTTATAAGGAACAATAAAATCCCTCTTAATCCTAACATTATTACAAAATGATTTGAAGTTATCAGAGGTGTATTCCCCCCCCATTATCTAATCTTTTAAGGTTTTGATTCTTTAACCCGACATATTTTCTACTAGAGCCTTGAATTCCTTAAACCTCATAAGGACTTCATTAGACTCTTTACATTTCAAAAAAATATATCTTTGTTTTTCTAGAATAGTCATCTACAAAAATAACATAGTACAAGAATCCTCCTAAAGAGGTTACTGACATAGGTCCAAATAAATCATAATGAATGAGTTCTAACACATGTTTAGTTCTACTTTCACTACTATGAAAGGTGCCTTTAGTGTTCTTTCCCAAGGCACATCCTTTACAAGTTCCTTCATGTCCTTGATTAAGTTTAGGTAAACCTGTCACCATTTTCTCTATTGAAGGTAAGGCACGAAAATGGAGATGCCCTAATCTTCTATGCCAAATCTCACACGAATTTGAAGATTCATGAATTAGGGCTTGAGAAGGAGAGGTGCAAAGCTTGTATAAGCATCCATGTCGAACTCCTATGGTGTGAGCTTTCTTGATATTTGAGTTCTTGGGCCATGCTAAAACTTTACCATCCATGAAGGTAACTCGGTGTCGTTTGTCTTCAAGAGCTGATATAGAAACCAAGTTTCGCTTGATACCTAGTACAAATAATACACCTGTTAGTTGAAGAGAGATGCCTGATTTTAATTTCATAGTACAAGTTCCAATTCCTTTCACAGGGTAGTTAGAGTCATCTCCAATGGTAACTTCCTCATCTTAATTTTCCACCAAGTTATCTAGGTGTTCTCTAAATCCTGTTATGTGACGAGATGCTCCACTATCTATGACCCAAGTATTAAGGCTGGTAGACATATGACTCGCTAGGGCTGAATAAAATACAAGTTTTCCAGAGTCCCTTTCCAAGCTCGCCTTACTAACTTTTGCAATAGAGGCTTGAGGTTTAGGCCTGTCTGGACACTTTATCACATAGTGACCATATTTGTCACATCTAAAACATTGTACTTTAGAGATGTCCCTCCTCTTGAATGAGTGTTTTCCATTAGTCTTTGTCTTTCTTTCTTTTGAAGTTTGCCTTCTTACCCTTCTTGTGAGAATGAGAATTTAGAACTTGAATATCCTCATTGGTGGAGTTTCGAATGATCCCTCTTGTGATCAACCTTGACTCTTCTTGAATGCAATCAGTTTTTAAACGATCAAACTTTGGAAGTTTAGATCGAGCACTTATCCCTTGAATGAATGCTTCCCAAGATGTTGGAAGTCCATTGAGAGCCAACATGGTTAACTCCTTGCTATCAATTGTGTGACCTATGGTGGATAGCTAATCTCTTAACTTTGTTATTCTCATGAAATAAGATGTAATGGATTCTCCCTTGTTCATTTCCACATGATGCAGCTGTTGCTTTAGAGTAAGGGCACTGCTTGTGTTGTTTATTTCGTACAGTTCTCCAAGGTTGTGAACATGCGATATGTTGTATCTAATTTGGAGATGAATGGAACTATGCAACCCTTCACGACATCCACTAACATCTTCATTGCTTTGTTGTTGTTTTTCGTCCATTGAAGTTTCTCATCGTCTTCATTAGGTACAAGTATTGCCTTTTCCACGAATGCATTTAAATCATGTTCTCTGAGAGCAAGCACGATTCTGAATTTCCAAGATACAAAATTTGAAGCCCCTTCAAGTCGGTCCTCAAATCTAACTCCATTCACCATTTTGCTGAATATGAATTCTAGAAAATTTAATGGTAGTTAGTTTATCTCTCCTCATAAATCTGACCAATTCTTTCTTAAACCTGTCTCTGATACCATATTAAATTATGATCAGATTTTGTAATTTAAAATTTTGTTCACAGTTTATGCAGAAGTATATGTTTATCAATACAACTCGAACTCTACACAGTTCGATAATCTCTTTATTACAATCTCACAATGATAGAACTCAGATATGTATCAATATATTATTCACTATGAGTAAACATCGATATCGATATTGATATGATATTAATAATAACAATCTTGTTCACTGTCAATCTGCAATAATATGTCCCTGATAATATATAATTTGTTGTACCTTGCTTTGCACTTATCGATTTCTGTACTTGGCAAGATACGATTTCGGTCTCCACATATATAGGTTGTGAAGAGACATGTCTCCCATGGAGACATGTCTCTACGTGAGACATGTTCTCATTAACCAAAACGACCGATGTGAAGTCTTTATCATTCATTAACAAATCAATATGTTTGCTGTGATATTAATATCGATACATATTATCGATTCATGGCATGATTAATAATTATAATATTAAACCCGATCATATATGTATATATATACACATGATAATTCATCTACTAATTATTAATCATGCATTATGATAACAATAATCATAGCAAATAATGAGACCAGTATACATTAAGGGTAGGGATCAAATGCTCAAGGCCGATAGGCCACTTATGCATTTGATTTCATCAGTTAGGGTAATTCGACTGTAGCTACAATTCTCTAACATGTTCATGTAGATAATCACATAATAATAAACTAGAGTATATCTCAGATCAAAATTACGATGAAACAAAATACAAACACGGGAGGCATTTTATCCTCCCCATCTAGGCATTGATTTACTCGTAGAAGCCTGCAAAAAGATAAGGGTACAAAACTCTGAACTGCGAAGCATCCTCCCAAGTAGTAAAATTCTCATCACTCGGTTCCCATTGGACCCTTACCTGCTCTATGTCTCTACCCTTGAGGGTCAACCTCCGATGCTGAAGAATGCGGATGGGCTTCAAAGAAAGTTTGCCCATCCTCTACTTGTAAAGCACCCTAATCAAGAACATGGGTCACATCGGGAATATATTGTCGCAACGTAGAAACATGAAAAACATCATGGATGCGCGATAGGCTAGGTGGCAATGCCAAACGGTAGGCAACAAGACCAATCCTCTCAAGGATCTCAAAAGGTCCAACAAAACACGACACAAGCTTTAGAGCCTTTCCCATAACGGATGGGGCTCTTCCGCGATCGAACTTTTAAAAACACACGGTCACCAATTGAGAAGTGACAATCAAGCTTATGGGTATCAACATACTTCTTCTGCCGATCCTGAGCAGTAACCAAATGCTCTCTAATACGAACAACCTGCTGCTCCATAACCTGATGCATGTCAGGACCCAAAACTACTTGGTCCTGTAATCGATCCCAACTCAAAGGTGTACGACATGGTCGACCATACAAGACCTGGAAAGGTGACATGCCAAGAGAACTATGGTACACATTATTATATGCAAACTCAACCAAGTATAGATAGCCCTCCCGCCTCGTCTGCTGATCCATCACATACATGCGAAGCATGTCCTCAAGAACTTGATTCACCCGCTTCGTCTGACCATTTGTCTCGGGGTGATAAGCTGAGATAAAATTGAGCTGCGCGCCCAAAGCATGCTGGAGAGATGTCCACAGTGCAGAAGTAAACACTGGATCTCTATCTTAAATAATCCTGCGAGGTATCCCATGTAATCGAACTATATCCTCCAAGAACACATGTGCTATCGAAGCAACAGTATACAAAGCTCTCATGGGTGAAAAGTGCGCCACCTTGGACAACTTGTCCACCATAAACATAATAGTATCATGACGACGCGATGACATAGGCAACCCAGTAATGAAATCAATAGATATAGTGTCCCACTTCCATTCAAGAATGGAATGGGCTGCAAAAGACCTACCGGATGTTGATGCTCTGCCTTCACTCTCTGACACTCAAGACATCTAGCTACAGAATCAGCAAGATCACACCTCATCCCTGCCCAAAAGTACAACTGTCTAAGGTCGACATGCATCTTCTTGACACCAGGATGTGTAGAATACGGTGCACGATGTGCCTCTGACAAAACCAAGGAACAAAAATCTCCTGACACTGACACATAAATGCGCTCATGGTACCACAAAAGTCCATTTGACTCCAATGAGTAACCTGAAAAATGCCCCGCAAGGGCACGTCTAGACTCAATCTCCGTTTTAACCTCCTGATACCATGTGTCACTAGGTAAAGCCTCAAGAATACGGCTACGCAAGCCAACTCCAAGTGATAAAACAAAGATCTCATGCCTTCTCCTACTCAAGGCATCCGCAACAACATTCTGCTTCCCCTTGATGTAATGAACATCAAAATCGCACTCACACAAAAACTCCATCCAACGACACTGTCGTGCATTCAGGTTCGACTGGGAAAAGATATACTACAAGCTATGGTGATCACTATGCAACTCAAACTTATGACCCAAAGAAAATGTCTCCAATGCACTAGCGCATGCACAACCACTACTAACTCCAAATCGTGGGTGGGGTAGTTCAGCTCATGATCCTTGAGCTTCCAGGACTCATATGCAATCACTCGTCCCTCCTGCATAAGAACTACACCCACACCCTCCAACGATGCATTAGTGCACATCGTGAACTCCCCTGCAAGATCTAACACTGCCAAGATAGGTGCACTGGTCAAGTGCTCCTTTAGAGCCTGAAAAGATGACTCACACTGCACAGACCAAACATACTTCTTCCCTTTCCTCTGATGAGAAGTGATAGGGTGAGCCAATCGAGAGAAATCCTTCACAAATGGGCAGTAGTAAACCCGCCAAACCGTTGAAACTACGAACCTTAGGAACACTAGTCGGCGCTGGCAAATCCATAATAGCTCGGATCTTCGAAGGATCCACATAGATACCCTCTCCAGAGATGATATGGCCCAAATACTTCACCTCGTTCTGGAAGAACTGACATTTGGCCAAGTTGCCATACAACTAATGGTCACGTAAACACTGCAATACTTGATGCAAATGGACCTCATGTTCCTCCATAGTCCTCGAATATATCAAAATATCATCAAAAAACACAAGGACAAAGAGGTCAAGATAGGTGTGGAACACGCCGTTCATCAAATTCATGAACACTCATGGCGCGTTGGTCAACCCGAAGGGTACAACCGTAAACTCATAGTACCCATAATGAGTGCGAAAAGTTGTCAGATGAATGTCAGCCTCTTGGATAGGAAGCTGATGGTATCCCGACTTAAGGTCTATCTTTGAGAACACTCTCACTCCCTTCATCTGATCAAACAAATCATCTATCCTCGACAAGGGATATCTATTCTTCACCATCACGTTGTTCAATTGTCGGTAATCAATGCACAAACGCAAGGATCTATCCTTCACGAAGATTACTGGTGTACCCCATGGGGATACACTAGGATGAATATGTCCTTTGCCAACAATTCCTCTAACTGCAAACGAAGCTCACTCAACTTCTGTGTGGTCATGCGGTAAGGTGCCCGAGAAATAGGCTCGGCTACAATAATGAGATCAATGCGGAAATCCATGTCGCGCTAAGGCGGCATGCCTGGAATCTCATCCGGAAACACGTCTGCAAACTCATGAAGAAGTGGGTGATCATCAAGAGACAACTCTCAACTCTCAATCTCATCAAGGTCACTAACAGAGACTGCGAACAATTGACAACCCTGTCGCATACTCCGCTTCAGCTGCTTAGCTGAGATCATACGAAGTGAAATAGGCCTCTGGACCCCTACAAGCTCAACACGCCCACTGGTCAAGCGCTCCTTAAGAGCCTGAAAAGATGACTCACACTCCGCCGTCCAAACAAACTTCTTCCCTTTCCTCTGATGAGAAGTGATAGGGTGAGCCAATCGAGAGAAATCCTTCACAAATGGGCAGTAGTAAACCCGCCAAACCCTTGAAACTACGAACCTTAGGAACACTAGTCGGCGCTGGCAAATCCATAATAGCTCGAATCTTCGAAGGATCCACATAGATACCCTCTCCAGAGATGATATGGCCCAAATACTTCACCTCGTTCTGGAAGAACTCACATTTGGTCAGGTTGCCATACAACTAATGGTCACGTAAACACTGCATGACGCAAATGGACCTCATGTTCCTCCATAGTCCTCGAATATATCAAAATATCATCAAAAAACACAAGGACAAAGAGGTTAAGATAGGTGCGGAACACGCCGTTCATCAAATTCATGAACACTCATGGCGCGTTGGTCAACCCGAAGGGTACAACCGTAAACTCATAGTACCCATAACGAGTGCGAAAAGTTGTCAGATGAATGTCAGCCTCCTGGATAGGAAGCTAATGGTATCCCGACTTAAGGTCTATCTTTGAGAACACTCTCACTCCCTTCATCCGATCGAACAAATCATCTATCCTCGACAAGGGATATCGGTTCTTCACCATCATGTTGTTCAATTGTTGGTAATCAATGCACAAACGCAAGGATCTCTCCTTCACGAAGATGACTGGTGCACCCCATGGGGATACACTAGGATGAATATGTCCCTTTGCCAACAACTCCTCTAACTGCAAACGAAGCTCACTCAACTTCTGTGTGGTCATATGGTAAGGTTCCCGAGAAATAGGCTCGGCTACAGGAATGAGATCAATGCGCAAATCCATGTCGTGCTGAGGCGGCATGCCTGGAATCTCATCCGTAAACACGTCTTCAAACTCATGAAAAAGTGGGTGATCATCAAGAGACAACTCTCGACTCTCAATCTCATCGAGGTCACTAACAGAGACTGCGAACAATTGACAACCCTGTCGCATACTCTGCTTCAGCTGCTTAGCTGAGATCATATGAAGTGAAATAGGCCTTTGGACCCCTACAAGCTCAACACACCCACCTGTGTCATCCACACACTGTACCGACTTATGCCGGTAATCAATGCTCGCCTGGTGGGAAGCTAACCAATCCATACCCAACACAATGCCATAAGAGCACAAGGGTAGGATACAAAGATCTACGACGGTGGTGAAGGTGCCCAAATCGAACACAACCAGGAACAAGGGAGTCCATGGTCACTCTAGAACCTGTGGCTAACTCAACCTGCCAACTATCAACCTTCTGTGTTGCCACTAGCCCACATCGTTGAACAAGATCGGGGGAAATTAAAGAATCCGAAGCACCAGAATCAAATAATATAGAGTTAGAAATGCCATGCAACACAATTGTAGTCTCAATAACGGTGTACTGGTGCTCAACTTGACGGTTATCAATCGCCGCCAAAACTCTATGGGATCTACTTGCATCCCCAACGGTAGGCTCGAAAATAGTAGCCCTCTGACTCGGTCTTGTAGATGACCTCTGAGGACAGTACACAACAATGTGGCCATGCTGACCACAAGAGAAACAAGCCCCTCTACCACTACCGTGACCAACAGACGGTGCACTCTATTGGAAGAAACTGCCCCTACTAGAGCTCTGTTGACCACTCTGCAGTGTATTCCTCGTTGTCTGACTATGGGACCTGTCCCTAAGACGTGAACCACTGTGGTACCTTGGCTGGTGACTAGCAAAACTTTGCCTTTGGGAATGCCTTTGTCTACGCTGATGCTGATGGCCTGTCCTAGATGGTGTGGAATACCCCCGACTGAATTTGCGACTTGTACTTGTGTACCCTGTGCAGTGATCTTGAAGGTTGTGCATTGTGACCCTATGCACCTGCCTGCCGCTAAAGCCCCTCACAATGTTGCTCTCAGCCAATCTTGCCTTCTCGGTGGCAAGAGCAAGTGTCTTGGGTTGGTGCATATAGCCATCCCAAATAATGTGGCCATTAAGGACCCGAACAAAGTGCTGTACTAACAAGGGCTCATCATGGTTATAGCTGGAATACTGCCTCCACTCAAAGAACCTGTGCTCGTACTGGTCTACTAACATAGTCCATTGGCGGAGCTCATGGAACTCATCAACACGTGCCTCTCTGTATTGCTCTGAAAGGAAACACTCATGAAACCGCTCCTCAAAGATCTCCCAAGAGACGGTCACTATATTCAACTGGAGCTTCTGCTCTATGTGCCACCAAACCGACGCAAAATCTCTCAGGTGCATGATGGAACATCGGGCTCTAAGGTTGCGTGCATAGTGAAGCAACGCCCAAGATCCAACAACAGAGTCTTGACCTTACTGCCATTGCCTGTACCATCAAAGAAAGGTGGATAAGACCGCATAAGGTATCTCATCAGTCCTGCACGGATAGAATCCTCATCCCCTACTGCCCTATCCCTCTTATGCTCATCTCTCGAGACAGGTGGAGTACGCGAATGCTGACACTCTCTCCTCTCATGCTCTCCACACTGAGATATCCGTGAATCTCCATGGTGAGACTCCTCCTGACGAGGTTGCTACCGAGCTATAAGCTCCGCCAACCACGTCCACGTGCAGGAGGCATCCTTCAGAGCAAAACAAAGCATGGGTCAAAATCACATGAAATATACCACCAAGCCATCCTAACGCAATAAACAAGGAAAGATAACCATCGTAAGGTATAACAACCACACATCTCTCATACCAAACACAACGAGAGCATAACACAAAGATCCCAACATATGAGCCTGGCTCTGATACCAGATGTAATGCCCCGCCAAGGAACCCTTGGATACAAAGGGTTAAATATGCCGTAAATAATTTTTTTTTAACATGGAATAAACGTTACAAATCAGTGTGCATATCTTAACCATGAAATAGCAATAAATCATATGCAAAAGATAACATAATGAACAATCACATGTTCGCACACAATCGGAAGACTTAAGAACTCTTCCAAAGGTTCCTAGACAACCAAACTTACACTCAGAACAGAGAATACACGTTCCCGAGATTGCCCTACAAGGATCTGGACCACGTCCACGGATCACGGGAGGCTAAGCCGACAAGCACTCACTGGTAACAAATTTGGGAGACCAATAACCAATTCAATCCCATAACACAAATGTTATTTTAAAGCTGAAATAGATGGTCCTAATGTGATTAACCATACAAGTTCATTTCCTTTCTAACCATGATCATAAGCAATAAGTAAACAAATATCTGCAAACGATCATAATTAAGGTCTGAAAGGCATTCAAGAACACTTGGGAATCCAACCTGGAAGCACACGCAAAGCACATGAATCACAAAACTAATTGGAATTCCAAACTGGGTGGAGACGATGAAAGCTGGTAGAGACATCGATTCTCACTGCGCAGACTCTGATTTGTGACTGGTGAACTTTCTGAGAGAAAAGGTCTTAGTCTAGAGAGGTGGAGACGTCAATGGACAGGCTGAGACGCCAATCCATGAAATTTAGCCAAAACAAAAGGCGTAAAAGCCTAGAACCTAAACTGACTCCAACGTATGGCTGAAAAGCATCTAGCTCCACACTGGGGAGTACCAGAACAAAACACATCGAGGCTATAGTCACTCGATAGCACCGAAATACATAAATGAGTGCATAAAGGAAACTAGGCTAATCAAGAACACCTAAGTGCAAATACAATATATATACCAATGTCATAAAGTGAAGTGAGCTCTCAAGATCTGAGTTCCTGCAGTGAGAGGAAGTCTGTCCCAGTACGCCGGTTCTCAACAGTGGTATAATGCGACGCCACCCTACCATGTGGAAGCCTCAGGCCCACCTCACCGTGCTCGCGAACATAGTAACCTGGCCACAAACACAAGGTCACCAACACACCAAGAAGGCTACACTCACGCCAATTTGAATGCATGACTTAAAGATGCTACAACAGTCCGAGTATAACAAAATGCAAGCACATAAAGCAACGTACAAAGTACATGGAGAACACTTGACACGTGGACCTACGTCCAAGGCACAATCAAGAAGCACATATCACAAGTCATCAAGGTGCTACACAACACTACTGAATCTAGACACGAGAGTACTAACCATAGGGAGTATCCATGCTCGCACAAGGGCTAATCCTGACATTCGGGGCTCAAGTACCATCTATCACCTGCACAAGGGTCAATCTTGACATCTGGGGTGCAATGGTTTCCAATTCCCACACAAGGGCCAATCTTGACATTCGGGGAATGCCAATTAATCTTGATTAGTGTTTTAACCCAATTGTTTTATTATGTTTTCACTTTTTAAGTAAACTCCTAAATGCATCCACTGCAGCCACTTCTAGGCCAGGGTCTGCATAAGGAGCTACTCCCTATGACAACTCAACGTACCTATTGCAAGGCTCAACATCCCAAGACGAACCAACAATAGGATTGTCAACTCAATCTACACGAGGACATAACATTCTCTTCGTCAACTTGGCTACCCAAGGATGCAAATAGGGACTTCGTCCACTCGTCTACACGAGGATGGTGTGACCCAAGGTTGTCCACTCGATCTACGCGAGGACATACATAAATTGTATCATCATCATGGTCTTCACCAATGAAGGAATCAAGAAAGCATCAAAAACACAAAGGAAGGATTGAAGGATAAATCCACTCCAAAACACTCAAGCATGCAAGCTGAGAAAACACAACCAAACACCCCAAAAGAAAACTGCTCAATTGGCCACTATGCCAAGAGCACGAATTCCCATGGAATCCATCACGCATCTCAATAGAACACCAGGGAGCCTCAAAATGGTAAAAAACGACCGCAAACCCAATTCTCGACAAAATTCGGCAGAGTAGAATCAGAAAATTTGAATCAAAAGGGCATATTCGGATTGCAATAAAAGACGATTAGAATGTCCTATAACCATTCCTTTTTCGCAACCCTACAATAGACATGGAAGACTACCAAAATCACTCACACGTTCGTGCCGAACAAGGTTTTAGACATTCTGGATGACACGCAAATCAAGGAAAACCCAAAAATGCCAAAATATCAAACTTCAAATAAATCGATGAAATTAAAACCCATTTGTCTTTAGGCACCCAACATCCTAAATCTGAAATAAAATTACATTTCCGAGCAATTCACGGAATCAGGCAGCATATTTAAGCTGAAACCAAAAATGCAAAATGGGGAAATACACAAACAATCACATAGACCCTACCGGGTAAAACAAATGCACCAAATTGTGGGGGAATGGTAATTCTCAAGCCACCAATCTAAAGCAACCAAGTTTGCTCGAAATAACAAAGTAAAATGAAAGAGCCAAGAAGCCCTATCTCTCACCAAGTGGAGAAAGCTTGAAATGAAGAGGGAAATTTGAAAACTTGACCAAATCGATTGAGACTCAACAAAGCGGAGCAAATCCGCCACGATTCCAACGAGCTGCTCAACCCACGAATCCAACACCTGGATTTCACCCAACAAGCAAAAGCATGAATTTTCCAATGCAAAAAAAATTGGGAAAAAAAAAGCCAAATTTCTCAAAAGGCACAAAGTAAAAGAAGTGAGTGAAAATAGCTCACCAAATATAAAATACTTTCCCAAAAAGTGACTTTCAAAATAGATTATTTTAATAATTAAATAATCTATTTGACCATTTCCCAAATTAAATATAATCGATTCCAATAATTGGAATGCAACTACGACAAATTAGCCGTCAGTTAAAAATAACATTAAAATTCCCCGATTAAATAAAAATCAGCATTTAAAATTAAATCCTTCCGCGACAACTGCATGAACTTTAAATGCATAGACATTCACTAGTCAATCATAAATGCAATATGAATGCTTATTTACCAACATGTACCGGATGGTATAACATAACAATCGAATACACCGTCCATATAGGGACGACATTGGCCAAGTATGAAAGGCCGAAGCTACTATATCCTGTGCCACTGTCGGGAGTATAGACACTCAAATCCTGCAACCTAGGGGGAATGTGTCTGGTACTTGCTCACTGAAAGAAACAAACATCAAGTGTAGATGCTCATGATACAAATAGCCGAGGCACATAACATACATGATAACAAACAATGAAGGAGAGCGATACATAGTGTAGATCTCACTAATGAGTGACTACAACTTCGTCTCACTTCGTACTGGCCCAAAGGACAATGGATAGCAATTGTGCAATATAGTATCAAACATCATATCATTAATTTAACATTGCATTTAATTTTAAAGCATTTAAGTAAATCATTTCACGATTATTCTGAGCATAAATCACTGAAAGTAACCAACTGATATATCCAACAACATAAAAGGCACAATAATCAAGGAGTGCAATAACATCATCCTGATCCAAAATCGATAGTCTCAAATGCAAAATACATCAGCTATCATCATAAGGCATCATGTCGCATCACTAGCATCATCATGCACATATGATTGAACTGAAACAACAACACAATCTATGCATCTATCACAGCCAAGATACTGACAACCAAAATAATGAGCTGTCATCGATGCAGATCATCATGCAGATAATCACTTAATAATAAACAAGAGTATATCTTGGATCAAAATCACCATGGAACAAAATGCAAACATGGGAAGCACTACAAAGATGGTTTATTTAACAACAGGACTGCAAATCAGCAGCCTGGAAGAACTAACCCTTGGTCCCTTACGCTTATCTTCTCACCTAGGAACCATCCACAAGGTGAAAGTGAGACTACTCAACAAGACTTGCAGGTAGGATTGGAAAGATTCAGGTGTGGATTTTTAGGCTGAGATGTCTTTCCATGATTACATGGACCTCTAGCTGAAACATAGACTTCATACGGGTAGTAGACCACATAACAACTTGCAAAGGAAGGTTGGCAAGCTAACTATTCTTTATTATGATGGGTTTGGAAAAACTACAGGTAGAGCGTGGGTGTAGAAGCTAGACACCTATTTTCAACTTAATCCTATTCCAAAGGACAAAGCAATTAACTATGCAGCTATTACTTGGATGGTAGTGCCCAAGAGTGGTGGTATCACAAAATGGTTACTTTGGGTGGTGATCAGATTAATTCCTATACAAATTTCACAAAGAGACTTATTTATAGATTTAATAAAAAGGATCCCGAGCTTCATTTCAGGGAGTTGGCATAGCTTAAATAGTAGGGTTTAGTGGAGACATACATTGCTGATTCCAGATGCTATCAGTTCTAGTCACTTATATCCTGGAGAGGAGATTGATTGTATCTTGTATGGATGGGTTATCTTGAGGATGGATAAAGACTCTTAGCTTACCCACACTACAGGAAGCCATTAAAAAGGCTAGGGACATGGAATCCTCAACTACAAAAAGTAAATTTCAATCAGAAGGATTCTCACTTAAGAAAGACGGATAAGAAACCTTTTTGGAAGGAGTTGACCAAGAAATATAAATTTGGTGACGAGGCTTGTAGTGAATTGAATAGAAAGAAACTATGCTTCAGCTGCAAGGAGCCTTGGTAATTAGGACACAAGTGTTTAGAAAAAGGTAAGGTGCATTACATTGAGGCAGTCTATGACAGTAGAGGAAGAAGAGAAGGCAGAGAAAACCCAAGCCAGTAATCACAGTGGTTCCAACGAGGGGTAGTTGATTGATAGAGGAGTATTCACCTAGGGTAGCAAAAGGTAGAACTATTGCTACCTTATTAAGTACCCCCTGATTTAATTCTTTCAGAGTGTGCAGAATCTTGTAGGGGGAAAATCTGACAATCTTTGTAGACAGTGGGGCAACACACAATTTCATAGACTCAACACTAGTAGCAAAGCGAGGTACATGAACTGAAGATTTTGAAGGACTCAATGTTATGGTAGCAAATGGGTTTAATATGACGTGTACCAAGTGGGTACTTTGTAGTTAAGTTGAGTATTGCACTTGGCAATACACTGTTACTGATATCTTCTATGTGGTGGACTTAGGGGATACTAATGCTAGATTGGGCATATAGTGGCTTCATTCCCTAGGGGAATAACCTCGAATTTTTCAGACAATGCAGCTTAAGTACAAAGTGAATGGAAACAAGGTTGTGTTGAGAGGTATGTCCGATAGTTCTCCCACAATTGTGTCAGTGAAAAAAAATGGAGAGTATTTTTAGAAATGGGATGTAGCATGGGCAGCACAATGTTTGATCTCTTCCAAGGCCCATAATTATCATGTGGACATTCAGATAGTGTTTGACATAGTTTAGTTTTAAGTGAGATTTCTCTTGGGCATGCCGTTGAGCTGGAGGAAGGCTCTAAGCCTGTCATCATGCCATGTCCAACTGCTAATTTTTGCACTTTTTTAAAACATTACAATGACTTGATGTTCAGGCATTATGTCAAACATACAATGTCTCATGAAAATAATTCCAATTGTAATTGATTTAACCTCTGTTTGGAACATATTTGTTTGCATAATGCTCATTTTCAATCATAAAACATGATGCCCATTCAACAGATAAAACTGAAAACATGTAAATTATATACACAGCTTTCTTCTCATAATATAGATAACGTGTATTTTTTCAAATAGTCTGCTTGAAGGCCAAATGAGGGTTCCTGTTTGTCTCTTTTTGTTTGTCGCAGGTTTCTGAGGGTTTTGAGGTAATTTTCATAACTCTTGATAGTCATAAAATTAATTTAATGGAGACTTTGATTGACAAAATAAAATCAGGTCTTTTGATTAGACTTTGTTATTGTAACAGAAATATTTTCACCTACAACCAAACTGGAGATACAAAATGTATAACAGATTTCAAAGATTGATGACCACAAATTCTGACCTTCAATTTGCAAATTACATTCAGAGATTTTTGAGCATTGGAAATCACAGATTCCAATAGTTTGCATCCATTGGAAGAAAAAATCTGAAATCTGCAGTTGACAACTCCAAACAGTCCCAAGCACTTCCTCAATATTCACGAATCAGAACTATTTCTTGTAAATCTGATAACCTCTTCTAGACAACTGGTGCGCCTTAATATCTACTTATTGCCCAAGTACTGATTATCAAATACTCGTCCAGCAAGGACAAGGTTAAACACTCAGCAATGGGAACCCAAACAATAACTTCTCTTCACAAACTCATACCTATTCCTTTAGATAATTAATGACCCGCAAGAAAAGTCCTCAATGCCCAACACACTGTCTTCCCACACCTCAAACTTAAAGTATATCCTCATGTCCCAAAAAGTATGACCCTCACATCCAGCATGGGATTATAATTATCAGCCAGAATACTTCCTTTCTTTGCCCTTCTCAAGGCTAGATCTAGCCACAAGGAGAATTCACCAGCTAACCAATGGTTTGTGCCAACATGGACTTCAACCCACCCATTCTACTCTTTCATGCACCAAGAAAAAACCAAGTGTCACAATTGGCACAAATCAATTCACACACCCAAGAGATATCATAATCCACAACACCTGTAAATGGCATCCACCCAACCACCTCAAACATTCATGCCAACCTTTTGTATTATTTTTGAAGGCCATCCAAATCAGGAACAGCCACCATAGTTAGTAGACTCGGACTTTGTAATAACCACTCTTGAATGTTTTCTTTTTAAAATATGATGCATGATATAAAAAAATGGAGTAACTTGCTGGCTGTTAGCTTCAGATTACATGCTCGATAATAAACCCACATATGCAAGTGCTCTCAATAACAAACTAGATGGAGTGGGGGTTTGTCACCATGCCACTTAGTCATTACATTAGCATAGAAAATATCAGAGTTCCTAGAGTCGCATAAACTCGCCTAGACTCAGCGAGTTCTAGGCCTGGTTACCTTGGGCGAGTCGTAGGGGCCTGGACTTGAACTCGGATTCAGACGAGTTTGGGTAGTTACTTGGCCAGACTTGCGAGTTGGCGAATCTTGCTTGGACCCGGTGAGTCTCGATGATGGGACTCAGCCGACATAGTAAGATAGTTTTGCAATAAAAAGCTTAAAAGTTTTAAGTTGTTTCTTTTCTTCTATTTGGTCTTTGCAACCCTAAAAATCACCTCATTTCATTCTATTGGCAAAAAAAGAGAAGAGTGAGTTGAGAAGAAAAACAAAAGTTCATATAAGTGCAACCAGCAAGGAGGAAGAGTAAAAAGTCTTCAACAAATCACATTGGGACAACGTAATACTTGCATTTGGTGCATGAAATAATCCATACCAACAATTGCAAAGAGCTCTCATCTCATTTCAAGTTTGTTGTAAGAGGTAAGAGAAATTTTATGGATTTTTGTGGTTTTTTTTTTGTATTTTGATTTTCTAAACAACAATCTTCATTATTTAACTTGTGTAATGTTATATAATTAAATATAATAATTAGCGAACATGTCTCTGCTTTTTCACGAACGCTCGCGCATTCTGGTTTTACCATTTATAGTTGAATCTTTGGATCATCAAATGTGGTTCTTTTCAAAAACTAAGTATGCGAATGCAAATTTCAAAATCGATGGATACCGTATGTGCTCTCTGGTTTCGCCCCCGAATCAAGGAATTAATGAATGGAAAACTATCTCCGGATCTCATTTTCGGGCGAAGAATCTCTCAGCTAAACTCTTTGTAATCAAAACGACGAATCGTTTTTCGGCGCTGGCTCCTTCTTCCCCTAGAGCTTCCTCTAGGGCTTTCCCTCGGGAGAAGCAACCGCTTGCGCAGTTTTTTCGAAGCCCTAATTCACCCAGATCTATGGATTCTGCCCTAGTGAAGGCTAAAGTTTACTCCCCACCTCATCGGAGGATTAATGGTCCAAATGTATCTCTGCTCCCTTCAGGTATGGTTCACAATATTGCCAAGATGCATTCGGCCTTTCGCAAGCCGATTGTGGCCAAGAGGTTGGAGCTAGGTACACATTGCGACGGTCCTGGATCTGTATCAGGTAAAATTTACTCCCCTCCCCATAGGCGACCCAGAGATTTAGAGAAAGTAACGAATGTCAGGACAAACATATCTCCACAAAACATTGTAAATCATAGGGATTGTGTCTCTAACCCTAATTAGAGAAAAAAGATTTTCATTAAAAATGATATGGTAGGTAGGATTCAAAATATGTGTGCAGAGTATGGCTTGTTTTGCAGATGGAATGGAATTGGAGCAAAGGCAGGCACGATTGCAGATTGGCTAACAGAACAATTGGACAATAAGGTATGTATTACTATCCCCCAAGAGAAGTTTTTATATGTTGATTGTTCCAGCAGAAAATTGAAAGCGAAACTTATAACAGAAGGTTGCCCGAAATTTAGAAATATAGGGTTTTTTATCCAGGATTGGTCCCCAATGTTTAACTCGGAAGACTTAGACCTTAAAGTGGAAAAGATTGTATTGCTTAAAAATTTACCAATCGAACTATCTAATGATGAATCCCTCCGCGAAATAGGCAATGGACTAGGAAAATTCAAAGGTTTTTTAGACTCTGAGAATGTGTATGTTGAAAAAGCTATCATTGTTAGTATGAAACTTAACGATAACCTTGATAAGCCGTTGGAAATTTCATACAAATCAAGTTCGGTCATTATAAACCCTAAAATTATAGATTATGATTTTGAAAATAATAATCGTACCTTTGATAAATTTTCTAGGGCTAATCTGATCCAGATGGAGAATAAGGGTAAGAATATTTCGGCTCCTTCTCCAATCAGTAATGTTTATAATAAGCCTGATAATTTTGCTAAATTGGATGTAGATTTTCTCCCCTCTGGGGGTTTCGAGATTTTAAGTAAAACTGGAAATATGGATACTGTTTCTATTCCATGTAATGCAGACTTATCTTTAGATTCAGAGCTGAACCGACCTATCATTAATGATTGTCCCGAAGATAACCAATATCTGGATGCCCATGGTAATCAGAATGCAGCTAATAATTCAGAGCAAGCTAACCTCAATACTGTACCCATTCCCACAGCCCCGTTATCTATTGAGGATCCCTCCATTGTTGGATGTGGATTAAGTAAAGAATCAGAAAGGAGGGAGGAAGATAGGATTATCCTAGAATATTTGTGTGAGGATTTAGTGAAGGATCTTATGGAGAAATTTATAGAGGAAATATGTGATGAAGAAGAGCTCGCCTGTTAAAGGAAATTTTTAATTGCGGAATGTTTAGCACCTGATTCCCCTTTAACTCTACAAGAATTACAACAATTTTTGGAAGAGGATGCTCAATCAGAGGAGAAGGATAATATGACCCTTGGCATTGTTTCTTTGCTTCCGAGTAAAGCTTTTCCAGATTGCGCTAAGATTATTAAGAAACGTGGTAGGAAATCAGCCCAAGAGCTAAGATTGCTAGCCGGGGAAGCTATGGGACAAGTTAAACTCACTGAGATCTTCAATGCAGGGAAGGGGAAGTTCCTTCCCAGGACAACATGAATGTCCTAACCTGGAATGTTAGGGGCTTGAATGCCCCTAACAAACAACGGATCCTCTCCCGCTGCATTACTAACACTAAATCAGACATAATTCTACTTCAGGAAACTAAATTAGATCAGTTAGGACTTCAAAATTTAAATAAGAAACTAGGGGTAAAAGAACTATGGGGTGTTCCTGCAGTAGGGGCCTCAGGTGGTCTAGGTATTATTTTGGACCCAAGATCTAGTACGCTGACAGAATTAGAAGATCATCCCAACTGGTGTTGCGGTTTGTTAAAGAGTCTCCGCTCTGACTTAAAATTTCGCATAATAAATGTATATAGCCCTATACAAAATATAGATAAAGTAAAAGTCTAGAATGAAATAGAACAGAAATTGCATGAATTTGGACAAGACAGTCATAATTGGAGGAGATTTCAACACGATAACAAAACCGTCAGAAAAGAGGGGGGGATCAGGCCTTCTCTCCATAGCGGCTAAGGACTTCAATGATTGGATTAATAGAAATAATCTATTAGAAGTTGAGACTTTAGAGGAGCAATTCACCTGGAACAATAGACGAAAGGGCTTCAGTTTTATTGTAGAAAAACTTGATAGGTTCTTTCTTAAAAATAATTTGGTCGAGCTCCCTTTTACTTTATCAGCTAAAGTATTACCTGTTTCTGGTTCTGACCACTTCCCAGTTGAATTACAAATCCTTAGGGATAAAAGTCCCAAAAATTGTCCTTTCAAATTTGAATAGATGTGGCTGAAAGAGGAAGGTTTCTTGGAAATGATTGAAAAATGGTGGATGGAGATTGATATCTCTGGCTCTAAACTATTTCAAGTAGTTAATAAACTAAAAATTATTAAGATTAAACTGAAAGAATGGAATAAATCAAAGTTTGGCAACATTTTTGAAACAAAAATTAATATTGAAGATCAATTAAAGACCCTTAATGCTCAGGTTTTAGAGACATGTATGGATATCAGTCTATACGAAGAAGAAAAAAAATTATTGAAAAATTATGAAGTGTTAGCAAAGGAAGAGGTTTTCTGGAGACAGAAATCTAGAGAGACATGGTTAGCTGAGGGAGACAAAAAACCAAGTTCTTCCATAATAACACTAAGCAAAGAAGATGTTATAATAGGATTACTGCGATTATGGATAAAAATAACATTTTAATTGGGGATCCTAAAGGAATAGCTAATGAGGCTGTTAATTATTTCAAAGAGATTTATCAGATGAATGGAGTACCAAATATAGAGAATCAAAATAGTATCTTAGAAAACATTCCAAAGATTATCTCCAAAGACCAAAACAAGATGCTTCTAGCCAGATTCTCCAAAGAAGTAGAAAATATCCTTAATAAGATGAATCCAGACAAATCCCCAGGCCCTGATGGCTTCCCTACCTTCTTTTTCCAGAAATGTTGGAGTTTCATAGGCGATGAAGTAACGGCGGCCTTGGACGGGATTAGGAATTCAGGGAATATCTTAAAGGAGGTTAACAATACTTTCATCGCTCTAATACCTAAAAAAGCAAAGCCAGACAACTTCAATGATTTCAGACCAATTGCTCTATGTAATACGTTATATAAACTTTTCTCTAAAACTATGGCCAACAGACTACAGAAACTCCTACCATACATAATAAGTGAGGAACAGTTGGGTTTTGTCCAGGGAAGATCAATCTATGATGGGATTATTATTGCAACCGAGGCAATACACTCTGTCAAAATCGACAAGAAACCGAGTATGCTGATTAAGTTAGATATAAAAAGGGCCTATGATAAAGTTGATTGGTTGTTCCTCTAGAAATGCTTGCGTGCTTTTGGGTTTGAGGAGAAATGGGTAAAACTTATCTTTACTTGTATTTCTTCCACTAAGCTCTCAATTCTTGTTAATGGCTCCCCTCAAGGTTTCTTTGGGATTTCTCGAGGAATTTGCCAAGGCGACCCTATTTCCCCGTTTCTTTTTATCATTATGGCCAAAGCGTTAGGTCGGGCCATTAACAAAGCTAAACCGAATGAGGTAATCCAGGGTATACAGATTACCAACAATGTTGAACCAACAACCCATCAACAATTTGTTGATGATACTATGCTATATGGGAACAACTCCATTTTAGAGGCTAAAGGTTTCAAACATATTTTAGATTTATACGCTTCAGCCTCAGGACAGGAAATTAATAAGGAAAAATCTGAGATTTTTTTCTTTAACACAACCCCACCTATTGAACAAGGTATTATAGACACTCTAGATTTCAAAAGAGGGGCTCTTCCATGTAAATATTTAGGCCTATATTTGGACTCGGGATCTAAATCTTTGACATCTTGGAATCACACTGTAGAGAAAATCAAAGGAAGAATGTCCTCATGGAAAGGAAAATGGTTATCTTCAGCAGGAAAAGCTATTATGATCCAATCTGTCCTATCGGCAATCCCTCTTTACCAATTAGCTTGCCTTGACCTTCCTGTCAATCAAAGAAATGAACTTAATAAGATGTTTTGAACATTTTTCTGGCAAGGTTCTGAGGAAAAAAGTAAAATTGCCCTCTTAGCCTGGGAGAAGGTATGCAGGCCAAAACATGAAGGAGGAGCAGGTATCAGAGACCTTAAAATCCAGAGTAAGGCTTTTGGGGCGAAACTAGTGTGGAGAATGTTTAGTAATCCTAACCTTAAATGGGCAAAACTTTTATCTCATAAATATCTCAATCAACCTAATCCTATTAATATCTTTCGTGAGATTAATCCCCCCAAGGGCTCTAGAATCTGGAACTTTATGCTGGATTGTAGAGATATTATTCAAGATAGGCTTACCTGGGACCTCGGTCTGGGGGATGAAGCCTTGTTTTGGTCTGACTCATGGGCAGGGCATCAAGCTATTGATCAATTAGGACAATGGACGAAATCGAAATGCATCCTTGAAACTAACTGGGGTTCTAAGGTTAAAGATTACATTGTCTGTGATTCTGATCCCATAAATGGATGGAAATGGAAAGATAGAGGTGGCTTGCTTCTCCCAAGTGTTGAAGAAGAAAGGCTAAATGCGATCTTGGAAGCTAGGAAGCTCAGACTGCTCTCCAAACAGGATAAATTGATTTGGGATGGTAATAAATTTGGGGTATATAAAATCAAAGATGGTTACAATTATCTTAGATCAAAAATTAATAACCCAAAAGTGAACCTTCCTTACAACTTATTTTGGAGTAAAGACACCTTACCTAAAGTTGGCTTTTTCGCATGGTTAGTTTGGCATAGGAGAATTTTAACAGCAGACAAGTTTCGGAGAATGGGCTTTTTGGGCCCAAGTAGGTGTGTTTTATGTGAAAAACAGGAGGAAAGCATTGACCATCTTCTTTTGGCTTGTCCTTTTTCCAGGAATATATGGGACTGGCTGTGCAAGAAACTAAACTGGATGTCTGCTTTTCCATATTCTATTTCCGAGTTCCTTCTCTCATGGCCTCAATTAAACAAAGATAGCATTTATAGTTTATTATGGTCTTTGGCTCCTCCTATTGTATTATGGGAGATTTGGAAAGAGAGGAATAGACGAATTTTTCAGGACACCAAAATGGACTCCAATAGTCTCATCAACAAAATTGAAAGCTCTATAATAGAAGTTACTAATAATGAAATCTTGCTTAGAAACATAAAGGAGGCAACGATGACTCTATGGGATGATAAAACTAGAAATAAATGGTTAGGATTGAAACTCCCCCTTTTTATTGGTCATGGACCAGATCAGGCCTCTATTAAAAGGAAATCCTGTAAATGGTTTCCACCCACTGATGGGTGGTATAAACTAAATTTTGATGGGGCATCAAGAGGTAATCCTGGACTAGCCGGGATTGGTTGCACTATTCATAATTCAGAGGGAGTTGAAATAGCTAAGAGTAGTAGATTTATAGGAAGGGAAACTAACAACTGGGCGGAATTGGAAGCCTTGATTGAAGGCTTATCCCTTAGTAAAAAACTAAAGATCAACAACTTAGCTATAGAAGGAGATTCTGCTATAATAATTAATGCACCAAGGAAGGGCTCTCTCATGAATTGGAGATTGGACTCTCTCCTTTCACAGGCGCTTCTCTTGAGTAAATCCTTTGATAAAATTACTTTAAACCATATTTATAGGGAGGGAAATGGACGCGCGAATGAGCTAGCTAACTTAGCTATTGACAACTTCATAGCTGGCAAGCATATTATGGCTTAACCGGTAGCTCTTAAAAGAGTCTATCCTTCCTTTTGTCTAAATATGTATGAACAGTTGTAGGTATATATGTATATCTGAATTTAAATGTATATATAGTTTTAAATTTCACTTCACTTATATACCAATATATATCTATTCATATAAATACTCATGCTTGACGGGTAGCTTTTACAGATCCTATCCTCCCTTCGTTTAAATATGTATAAACAGGAATATATATATGTATATATGTATATATGAATATATGTATATTTTGTATATATGTAGGTATGTATATATGTATTATGTGTATATGAAAATATGTATATATGTATATATATATATGTATGAATATATATATTTATGCATATATATATATATATTTCTGTTTTGATATATTTTTCTTTAAATATCTGCTTATATATATTTTCTAGATATATCCCATTACTGCTGTCTTAAGCAAACTTTACCTGACAATCTCCCTATCTTCTTTATAGAAGGCCTATTGATTGACTGGGCTCTCTGTTCTTTAGTTAGGCATTCTCAGGTTTGACAAGGGGTCCCATCCTTTAGTAGATGCATAACGTGAACCCTCTAAACGTTTCTCTATGAAAAACCTATAGAAAAGGCAATTTAAAAGAAGATGATTATGCCGTATTGATTGTTTCTTATCTCAATACTAGCAAATATTACGTAGGAAGAGTAAATATATAAGTCTTTGTGTCATTATAAGATTAAAATGATGGTGGTGAATTATACACGGAAGAAAATATTCAAAATCTTAAAATAAGTAGGAGTCTCGTATTTTAAAATACTAATAAATCTTTTTCCAGATTAATGAGTTATATATTCTATCCTCTCATCTTTATTAGTATATGATATCTATGCAGTTTTATTAATTATTATAGCAACACTCTCATTTCCAACCTCACCTCATGATTCTGAGAATCAAGCTTAATACGAGTGTTGCCAATTATGCAATAATGGAAAGAAAAAGCATTACTTCCGATGCCCACTTGGCTGTACGCCCGTAATAAATTACCAACTGGAGTGTGAGAACAATTATTACACAGGGGTTAGCGATTAAGAGGTTAACTTAGGGGTTAAGTCTCGGTATCCATTAATAAGGTATTAAAGGATTAGTAGTATTGTCCTGAATTAGAAAGGAAGTTATCTAGAGGGAAAGCTCAGAGGCGTGCTAGAATGGAAACGAAGCTAATCACTTTCACGCTCAGCGACAATCAGACAATGTCTTTCCTGGGATCCATCAAACCGGAAAGATGGAATAAAATCCTGAATCCAATTCCGGAAGTTGCCAGAAGAGCTCTGGAGAAAGGCATGGGAGACCCCCATTTTGACTACTCCTACACTTTCCGCTCAAATGGGGACATTGTGGGTCTCTTCATTGCGCTGGCAACCTTTGCTGGATGGAAGGAGGAGGTTATGAAGGTAGCATAGTTAACCTTTTCGAAGGACATCCTGGGAGGTTTGGAAAAAATGGTTTATTGCATTGACAGTCTCCTCAATGTGCCATTTACGGAGGTAACGATGAAAACAGATATCGCGAAACTGATAGAAATTCCCAACAACCAACGAGTCCTGATGATCGTTTTTAAGGATAAAAAGGCTTTTGATACTCACTGGCCTGAAATGCAGAGGAACTTAGATTTCCTGTTTAAACAGTTTTTGGAGGATGATATGGAAACTAACGTGCTTCTCAAATATTGGAAAGATGGGGGTTTTGAGATACCGGAAATACTGGAGGACGTGGAAATGGAAAATTTCTGAATTGTTTCGCCATCAGTTAAAAAGTGTTTTAAAGCGAGGATGGAAACGGAAGAAGTCGTCATCATCATAATCAAGAAAAATGAAGGGGAGTGGAACTGTGATCTGCTCAAAAAGGACTAAAATATTTTTCGTATTTAGCCATAAAAGTTTAGTAAGTTTAATCTATAATAATATAGGGCTTTTTTGTTCTTAAGTATGTAATAGCAGGACAAAGATACATTTACGAAATATTTTTGAGTTAAGTAATGTTCCTAGATAATGAAGGTACTAGAATTCCGAACAGAAGTATAGGTAAATACTGGGAAGCAGCTGGAAGTTAATATGTAAAGAAATATTAATCTTGATGCATATATTTGACTATGAATTAGAAGCAAAATGGCTTTCTCTATGTTTTAAAGTTTAAATTTCCATCTGTTATGATATGCAAATCCTTTTATAGAATAAAAGCTTGGATTTCATGTATAAGTTTTCACTTTGTAAGATACTATGGCAATGCGAGAATACATTCTAGAATTTGCAATGATATGGGGTTGGGAGAAAATAAAATATAAGAGAATGGGATTAATCTGAGAGGAATATTTTTAACAAAAAGCCCAAAGATCTATTAGTATATTTAGGTTGTTCTGGGATTAGTGTTTTTTAATAAATATAGTCTCATATATCCATATCTACACATATATATATATATAGATATATATAGATATATATATACGTATATATATCTATATATATACGTATATATATGTATATATCTATATATGTAGATATATACAGATATATATATATATAAATTTGTATATATATATTTATATATATATGAATATAGAAACATTATTATCTGAATTTATGGATATATATATACATGAATTTATTGATCTATTGGTATATTTAGGTTATTCTGGAACTGGTGTTTTTTAAATAAATATAGATTCATATATCCATCTCTCTATATATATATGTACAAGGATATATATATCTTTATATATATATATATATATATAAAAACATATATATATATATATATATATAAACATTTATATACATATATATATAGATATATAGATATATATTTATAAAGTTGTATATATGTTTATAGATGTGTATGTATATAGAAACATAAATATCTATTTTTATTAGTATATACATATAGACGAATAAATGGGTAAATACATATATATAAGTATGTACATATATACTTATATATATTATTTATCCTAGGAATGGCATCTCCCGCCCTTTCCAAAATTGACGTTTGGCCTTTTAGGAATCACAACTTGGTGGAGCTTCGGGAGCATCTCTCCATTTGTGCCGTTCCATATCCCTTTGCCCCGCCTCTGACGATTCATCTTCATTACTTCTGCGCCTCTTCACCTCCCGAGAGAATCCAAACTATATATTAGTCTCCTCTCGTGACTTTGGGAGTGTATCCCTGGCTATCTGAGTTTGGTGACAATATGACTACTCCAATCAAATTAGTCTGCACTAAACGTCAGATACCCTTCGATGGAGAGGTTACTACAAAGCGGCTTAAGTTTGTCCTTTTGAACTCTCAATCGATTGTTCTAAGAGCAGTTTATAGAATCTTAGGCCAAGAATTTCTTTCTAACTCTGACAGATATAGGGTGAACTTGAAGATTCCTGCTATGTTCATTGCATCGGCTATTTATGTCGACCCTAGAAAAGAGGATATTGGAAAGCTCTGTCTTCAGATCTTCAAACGGAAATACCTTGGCAATATTGATAAAGTTTTTCAAAATATTAAACCAGACTGCACTATCACCATGCCCAGGTTTTATGACCTACCAGCCATCAATAGAAGGCCTGCCCCGACCATCCCCATTATGATTGTCGAAGACTTTCATGCCTTTATATCCAGAGAACCAGTAATTAAAAGGAATCTTGATTTCTTAATGGCCTTCATGTACTTAAGGATTCCCAATGAGGAAAATTGGTTCTTTTCTTATTGGCATAATGATGATGTAGGGGAAACGGATAGGAATTGCTTTGACGACTCGGATTTTGGAGATATGATTGATATACGGATGGATGAAGGTCATCAACACAGAAACAAGCGACAAAGAATTGTATCACCGACTGATGAGGTTTCTAGGGTAGGGGAAGAAGAAGATTAATCCCTTGATCTCTGGTGTGATGGGATCTGTTTGTCTCGATTAAGAGATTATCCAGTTTTTTTCTCATGTTTTCTGAATCTGAAATTTAATAAGTATGATCTATTTGTTTGTTTCTTTAGTTTATTTAAGCTATAAGTTCTGATTTGGAAAAGTAATGAAGCTAGGGTATTCTGCTGGCCATTTGTTGGCTATGAATAAGGGCTGTGATATATCAATATTGCTTTTATCACACTAAGTCGAGGCGAAACATCTTAACTAAGAGCGATGATCTAAATAATAGGCTCTAGAGTTTGAATCAAGGAAGACCCTACTGTTTAGTTTTGCATTCCGAAATGGTTGTTAAAATCGTTTTCTTATTTTTTATAACATCTAGATAAAAGAATAAGCACCTCTGCGCTGTCACAGAAGGCAGGTTTAGTCTAAAAATTACCATGATAGCTCTGCTGAAACAATTTAAGAAGGAAGAAAGGTCTCTCCTTTTCCTCTCAAGTATATGAATAATATCTGAGTATAAGATTGGTGTAACCACAACATTAGAGGAGATACAAATTTATTTATTTAATAGTAACAAAATATTTCTAATTACATATATAAATAAGTTGATATATATATATATATATATATATATAGTCATATTGGCTAACATTCTCAAACATAGATATGAAACACCTATCCCCACTTTTATCCAAAACTGTTTTTATGTCTTCTATATATGTGCAGATTTATGGATAATTAGTTACATGAGGGGAATCTATTCATACATAGAGGGAATCTATTCATAGATGAAGTAAGGTTTAGCTAAATAAATTTTCTTTCATTATAAGGACTGTATAATAACTAGTATTTGAATTTAAATAGGCCTTGATAGAGGTAATGTTCTCTAAATTTGAAAACTCTAGGATGCAAATGTTTCTAACCAAAATTATACATTCATATAATTAAAATATATCATGCTGATGAATATCAATTAGCATTAGAAGATCTCGGCTAGTGGTTTTGTGTGCAAGAGAAGCAATGGACTCCAAATACATGAGATTGTAATAAAGAGCCAACTTCAAGGACTATATTCTATTTTCAGCCTCATGGCGGTCATCATCAAATAAATCAGTTATAACATCCTCGGTGCTACTTATATGTACAAGGATAAAAGGAGAGGCCCTATTACAGAGCTGTGTAAATAAGGCAGGTTTTTATATTTATCTGTAAATGAGGGAATGCCCCCATTATTCAAAACAATGTAATCTGTATTTTGGACTTTTGTCCCGGGCAAGACTGGAGGTTTTCTTCTCCATTCTTTCCTACCAGTGCCCGCAGTGAATGGAGAATTTTGTAAATTTTAAATTGATTAATAAAATTACTTGGCCTCGGCCTTTTACCGATAAAAAAAACAAAAACAAAAAAACAATCTTCTTTATTTCCTTTAAAACTTTCCAATTCTTGAAGTTGATTATTTTCCTTTCAAATTCGAAGTTCAATGAAAGAACAATCAACAAACCTTACATTTTTTTTAGAAAAAAATTGTAAATACATGTTTACAATTTTTTTCTCAAAGAAATGTAGGGTTTGCAACTTTGCTGATTGTTCTTTCTTTGAGTTTTCAAGTTTGAATTTGAATTTGAAAAGAAAAGATCAAGTTTCAAGAATTGAAAAGTATTAAGAACCCAACATTTTTTTTTGGACAAACCCTATTTTTTTTTATTAGTTTATAAAACACATTGCATAAATGTTAATTTGTTTTAATATTTTCTTATTGCAACAACCTTGAGGTTTTGGAAAACATATATTTTCCCAGTGCCTACTACTTCTACACCTAAACCTAAGTCTAGGAAACTAGGTCAAAAAGATGAGGGTTGGATATATACTAAAGACTTTCCTGAAAGAATAAAATGACAAGTTAAATGTAAATATTGTAAAGAAATTAATCATGGTGGCATCAATAGATTTAAATGCCATACTGCCGGGATACGTGGCCATGATATTGAGCCGTGTAAATTAGCACCTTTCGAGGCTGTTCGCGCATGCTATGTGGTACTAGAAGCATTTGAATAATTAAAGGAAATGAAGAAGAGGCAAAGGGAGGAGTTGGCCAGTATTGGTTCCCATTTAGCCGCATCCGCAGGTTGTGTTTGGAGAAGGTTCTTCCATGCCTCTCTTCCATCCTAGTGCTTCTGCTAGTGCTTTTGCTAGTGCTAGTGCTAACTTCTGGTCCTTCTAGTAGCACTGTTAGCTTTGGCCCTAGATGTTAGAAATCTAAGTTGGATTCATATTTTGTGCCACACACTACTCTTGGTTCACAACGCTCAATTGAGAGCATGCCTTGGAACAAGGAGGTACATGATGTTAGAAAAAAAATAATTTGCAAGTTTTGGTACTTTTCCAACATTCCATTTGTTGCAGCCAGGTAATTCTTTATTTTTGATTGTTTTAAATTTAAAATTTATAGTTTGCTTTGTCTAATGATTTTTTTTAATTTTATTACACATACTTATCTTATTTAATCTATTTGCGACAGGCCTCCTTACTGGCAAGGCATGATAGATGTTGTAACCATTTGTGGGGCGAGGTTTAAAGCCCCTATGGATAATGAGTTAAGTGGCCCACTTTTGTTAGAAACCGTTGATGATATAAAAATTGAATTAGAAGAGCAACATGTGTTTTGGAGCAAAAAGGGTTGCACCATCTTGACCGATGTTTGGAGCGATAAGAGGAATAGGAAACTCCTAAATTTTCTTGTTTTGTGCGGAGGTGATCGATCATTCTACTTCCCTAAATGCATTGAATAATTTGAATTTGATTTAGTGATTAATGTTTGAATTTTGTAATTTATGATTTATTGATTGATCATTGATTTTGCTTTATTTTTTGGATCCACCATATTCCTTAAGTCCATTGATTCTTCCTCACATGTCAAAAATGCCACATACTTATGTGAGGCTATTAAGGAAGTCATTGGTGAGGTGGGCGAAGAAAATGTAGTTCAAGTGGTGACGGATAATGCAACAAATTGTGTTTCTGCAGGTAAACTTTTGATGGAGAGACACCCGAACATTTTTTGGTCTCCATGTGCGGTCCATTGCCTTGACCTCGTATTGAAGGATATTGACAAGCTTGAATGGTTCAAGACACGCGTTGATAAGGCCAAAAACATTTGCAAGTTTATCTACATTCATGCATTGGTCCTTAGCATAATGAGGCAATATACGGTGCAGAAGGAATTGGCTTGTCGTGTAATCACAACATTTACCTTGCATTTTATTACATTAAAATTCTTGATGCAGTTAAAGGCCACTTTGAGATACATGTTTGTTGGTGAGTGGACTTCCTCAACCTATGCTACGTCCTTTGCAGGGATTGATGTGGGAGATTGCATTTTTGATGAGCTAGGTTTTTGGACACTTCGATAAGAGATTGTGTAGGTAATTTTTTTTATAAATTCTACATTATGGTTTTCTTCTAATTTATATTCATATTTTTCTTTTGTTTGCAATTTTTCTTATTTTCATTCACACTTAATTGTTAATGTTTCACAATATTTACAGGTCACTGAGCACCTCGTAGTTCTCCTACGAGTTGTTGATGGGGAGAAGCTTGCTATGGGCTACATATACGATGGCGTGGATAGGGCTAAGGAGGCCATTAGATCTGTATATGGAGGAAATGAGAGTAAGTATCGTCCCATTTGGGCAATAATTGATAGGAGATGGTAACTCTAGCTTCACAAGCCCATCCATGCGGTCGCTTATTACCTCAATACCATTATTCAAGGTGGATGAAGAGGTTCTTACTAGGATCTGTTCAGTGTTAGAGTGGATGTCTACCAGTGATACTGAAATCAGAATTACACTTTGTGAGATAGAGACATTCAATAATGCACAAGGGGAGCTGTTCGGTAGTCAAATTCCAAAGTCGGTTGCAGCCAGATAAAAATATATGTTAAGTGCATAATTTGATTTTACAATTTAGTCTTAAAGTTGGAAATGAGACTGATTTTTTTTTTCTTTCTATTATCTCAGGTAGATGGTGGCTAATGTTTGGTGCTAAAACACGAAACCTTCGGAGAATTGCCATCCGCATATTGAGCCAACCATGCAAGGCTTTGGGTTGTGAGTGCAACTAAAGCATGTTTGAGCACATTCACTCTAAAAGCCGCAATACACTGTCTGAGGAGAGGTTGAATGATCTAGTATTTGTTCATTACAACCTTCATCTTAGAACAAGACTGATTTTGGACAGTGATTCCACCCCGATAACGCTAGAGGAGATCAATCTAGAATACGAGTCATAGTTCTTGGACTCTCTAGGACTCTCCGAGTCTTGGCAAGTTCTGAGTTGAGTTAGCCTGGCCGATTCCTAGGGACCCAAGATGTTCCATAAACTCGGCCTAGGCAAGTTTTTGTTGAGTCTTGCTGCGTTTTTGCCAAGTCTCGAGTTGGGTCAGCCTTGTCGAGTCCGCACCGAGTCTGAGCCTGGGCAGTGTGAACTATGATCCGAGTGGATAACTGAGTCTACATATCCTATCTCTACTGACGAGGACCTTGAGTGGATTGACCGGACAAATAGAGAGGCTGAGGCTATAGCCGTGGCTACATAGGCACAAGCACAATTGATGTTGGTCAGAGTGGCGTCTTACAGGCATAGACTGTGGCTGTTCATTAATCCTAGACCTACCTTAGACGCCTTTGTAGGAGGGATGCAACCTCCTTTGAGGTTGAGGCCGAGCCATAAACTTGTTTTTGTTTTGATATATGTTTGGAACATTTGATGTCATCGGTTTCATATTCCATGTGTTTTATATACATTTGACAATATTTATAATTTTATATATCTAAGTTTTCTATTTCATTCAGCTACAATTTGCATTTATACTTATGTGATCGATGTTTACTTGTGTATGTGATCAAATTAGCTTCTACTTGATGATGTTCTCGTGTCTTTAAGCTTTATTCAATAAAGGGTGCATGAAAAGAGTTTTAAATCCTTAAAACTCTCTAAATTTCTTGGGTTTTTTTCACTTGGCCAAGTTTTTTTTCCGAGTTCCAAGTCTCAAGTCGGGTTAGCCTTGCTGAGTTTGCATCGAGTCCAAGTCTAGGAACTTTGGAAAATATCATAGCATTACAAGAGAAAGTCTTTCTTCACATCAAGCATATGATAACTCAACAACAATATCAAAGAGATTTTATAAACAAACTGAAATCGGATTCAGGAAATTAACATCAGACCTGTCAGTCTTTCAACTAAGCAGCAAACTCAGTCCAGCTCTACATGGAATAATTAGTAGAACTGTTGATCAATTCCAAACTATTCTTTCTAATAAAGCAACCATTTTGTAATGCAAGGACACCTCAGGAAACAGATTGCAGACCTTTGATAATGCAGATTTAAGTTCAGTCTGAGACCCTGAGAGGAGGAAATGTACGGCTTACTTGTAGAGGCGACTTTGTCTTAAAAATCAGTTTTTGGACAAACATGACAAATGAATAGTCAAAAGAGGTCACCCAGCTATGGTAGATTCAAAGGAACAATACCCAAAATGATATCTCTATCAATCAGTAAGTTAGGAGCATAATTCTGATTTTCTGTTATTCTTAAAAAAAGTAGACCAGCTTTAGAAAAAGCTCCAAAACTCTACCAATCTCGAACAACACTTCAAAAGGACACACCACACATCACACACCAAAACTACAATACACGCATCAAAATACTGTAAATAACATCATCATCCTCAAACCAAAAATCACCCACAAAGCTAAAATCATTGTAAATATTAAATCTTGAACCACGAATACCAACTAGGTAGGGTGGATCTCTCACCACCGAAACTAGCAAGACGGGAAGAGGGTTTTCGTCCTCAACGATAAAAAGAACTCCTTGAGTTCATTCCAACAGCATAACATCATCTTCACCAATATTCAACATAAGAAGAATGAGAGTCAAAACTCTATATTATAGTTTTTCAATGAAAAGTTAGGGCAACTGCCAACACCAAATTAGGGCAACTCCAATAATAAAATAATAAATTTTTGTCCTTCTAATATTTCACTCAAAAACAACTTAATGTTGTCACTGTTTAGGTGTGGCCCAAGGGGGGTCTTTTGAAAACTTCATTTCACTTAAATCATAAAAACCTGAAAACTGAAAACCTGAAACTGAAGACTGCACTTTGAGGCCAAGGAAAGGCTGAAATTGAGACCAGTTACCCAAAATAGCATTTACTATAAATAGTAATATGAAACTAGTTAATTAGTTAATCATACATCGGTTATCTTAAGATTAGCCAAGATAACACTTAAAATTGCAAGATAACAACCAACTTATGTAGCTCAACAACCACATCTAACTGCTGATTTAATACACAATTAAATTCATATTTGAGACACTATAAACACAATGAAATAGTGATGATGATACATTGACTTGCTTTTAAATAATTTATGTTAGTGTGTCATCCTGACCATATACATCACACCAGTGTCAACTTAAATCTATTGAGATATTTAAACCTTTTTGCTCCACTAGATCTCAAGGGATCATTTCATTGGTTCCCTTCTTAGTGTCAAGTATTTTTATTAATATTCTTTTTTCTTGATGCTAAACAATTTCAGGTAATGCATGAAGCTTAAGGATATATTTTGTGACAACTTTTTTCAAGAAAAAATTGCTAATCTGTTTATACCATTTTAAATTTTTAATATGTTATACAGATGTCAAGCATGAAACTGATGGCCGAGTTATTGTGGCTGAATTTGAGTCATTGCGACTTGTAAACACATATGTTCCAAATAATGGCTGGAAGGATGATGAACATGGATTCAAAAGAAGGAAATGTGGACTTTTGAAAACTTTATTTCACTTAAATCAGTCACTTTATAAAATATTTAAGTGAAGTAGAATAATATTTCCCAGCCTTAGGAAAATCTGAAACTGAAGACTCTGCACTTTGAATCCGAGGAAAGGTTGAAATTGAGACGAGTTACCCAAAATAGCATTTACTATAAATAGTAATACGAAACTAGTTAATTAGTTAATTATACATCGGTTATCTTAAGATTAGCCAAGACAACACTTAAAATTGCAAGATAACAACCAACTTATGTAGCTCCAAAACCACATCTAACTGCTGATTTAATACAATTAAATTCATATTTGACACACTATAAACACAATGAAATAGTGATGACGATACATTGACTTGCTTTTATAAATAATTTACTAGGATGCCGGTTCGAGTTCGGGTTCGAGTTTGAGTTCGAAGAACCAGTTCGCCGCTACGACAAAATTTTGAAAACGGGTTCGGGTTCGGGTTCGTTAGTACAAAAATATATCTAAATTTTATATATATATATATATATATATATATATACATATTTTGATATTTATGCAGCCTAGAAGCATGAGTTAAGATTAGAATGTCACATAGTATCATAAAAAGTAAACATTTAAACAATAAAAACACTTGTAAATTTGTAATCATAGCATAATGAATCATGAATCGATGATCATACCATCATATACTTCAAGTTCAAGTTCAACATCAAAGATTCAAAACATTAAAATTAAATCATAACATCAGTTCAAGTATCGTTGTTTGAAGTTCAACTAATGGATTAATAATTTATTGATATTCTTCTTCTTCATCATCATGATCTTCTATATGGAGCCTAATAAGACTCGAAGGTTAATTTTTCCCCACTTTTATTGGTGCAGTTTCCACCCCAAATTATTAAATGGGGGTTTGGGGGCAAGGCCCCCAAGACGGGGTCAAGGGGCAGCGCCAAAAAAAAGGTCTTAAACTCCTTCCGCTGGCAAAAATTTGGCAAAGTTCGTTCCAAGTTCGCCGTTTTTCGGCAAGTTCGCCCGGGTCCGAACTGATTGGTGGGTGGTTCGAACTTGGTCCCTGTGGACCGGACCCAGACCACGAGCTGGTTCGAACTTATCCTGGTCCAGGGGGGTCCAGGGACGAACTGAACTTCCTAGATAATTTATGTTAGTGTGTCATCTTGACCATATACATCACACCAGTGTCAACTTAAATCTATTGAGATATTTAAACCTTTTTGCTCCACTGGATGTTAAGAGATATTTTCTTAGTGTCAAGTATTTTTATTAATATTCTTTTTCCTTGATGCTAGACAATTTCAGGTAATGCATGAAGCTTAATGATACATTTTGTGACAAAATTTTTCAAGAAAAAATTGCTAATCTGTTTATACTATTTTAAATTTTTATTATGTTATACAGCTGTCAAGCATGAAACTGATGGCCGAGTTATTGTGGCTGAATTTGAGTCATTCCGACTTGTAAACACATATGTTCCAAATAATGGCTGGAAGGATGATGAAAATGGATTCAAAAGAAGAAGGAAATGGGATCAAAGAATGTTGGATTTTGTTTTACGAGTTTCAGATAAGCCTCTAATTTGGTGTGGTGATCTCAATGTCAGGTAAAAGTCTATATGCCATAGCACCAAATTATTTGTTTTAGTCATTCTATAGTTTAACTTTCATTTTAAGCCATCCATCTTGTTCTTTTCATATTTTAACTCAACACTTATTGAGTTTGTTCTACGAATGTGTTAACTAAATTTAGTTTGAAGTAGCGTGAGAAAAAAATGAACAAGATGAATAACTAGAATATTGATCTGCTCAAGAAATGCATTTCAATATTTTAAGTATGCATATAGGATAAACTTTGTATCTTGGTGCTCAAAATGTAGGCACCAAACTGAATTTGATTTCCCTTAGCTGTATGATCATGACTTATGACTATAATATCGTATTTTATATAGTTAAATACCCATTAATTAGTTTCTTGTGTCAATTTTACCATTTTGCAGTCCGCAGATACTTAGGAAAGTGCATATTCTGTATATTCAATTAATTGTAGGTACATTACCATTATACTCCAATGATCATTAATCTTTGAATGAGGGTGCTCATTGTCTGCATTACAAGTTATCTTGACAAATGTTTTGAGAATTAGCATACTTCTGCTGGGTGTTTGTTGCCATTTCCTTTATCTTCAAGATTTTATACATAGATTTTTGCATAGATGGAAATAATATACTTTTAACTTATCTGCGGCATTGAGGAAATTTTGTGAAGTGCAAAGTGGTCCAATGGTTATATCTTGTAGATCAGCACAAAAATTGTAAAAAATACTAATACAAAAACTGCTTAACCATTGGTTGACAGATGTTGAAATGAAGTGAAAAAAAAACTCTGATCTGTGAGCAAAGTAACACCAGACAACTGCTAAGAGCATAACAAGTAGAACTTATATTAGCCATTTAAAATCAGTTTTTATTTAGCTTAGAACCAAAAGAGCTATGATGAATGAAACAGGGAGCTAAGGTTCAGTTCCACATTTGGTTTGGGAAAACCCTTCCACACTGTGTTGTACTCACACAAAATTTGATGTTTGTACAACTTAATGTCCATTTCTGTCAATAATTTTTAATCTTTTATGTGTTGTGTCAAAATCTGTAATAGTGTCTTCTGGTCAAGTGGCAAGGTTGTCACGTCATGTTTCTGTATTCAACTAACAATTTTTTAGGGATTGCTTATGGCTGCACTTATTCTGTATTTCTGGGATTAAAGTAAATAAGTTGAAGGTAATTTGGAGCTAAGAAGAAATAAAATGTCTAAAAAATTTCATAAGGTACACTTTAATCAGGATATTGCCAGCAAAAAATCTCCTTCAGGGTATTGTAAAGATGGTAAAACCAACAGAGATCAGCACTCAGGAAACATCACAGAAATGCTGGCGATTCACTCCTACAATATATCAGCAGATAATGATGCACTTCTTGCATGGCTCAACACCATGAAAATTATGCTCAAAAGAAGGCAATTTTTTTCATAGAAATGTTCCTGGTATGAGGATGAAAAGATTTTGTGGAAGATGCCTGCACATAAAAGGGGCAAGGGAAAGGGATAGGGCACATAGAATCAGTGGTGATACTACAAAGAAACAAAGAAAAATGGCAAGATATTTTCAGATTCGAATTGAATGAAATGGTGAGTTGATATGTGATTTGTGTCTAGTCTGGAAAAGTTAAAAGTGAAGAGGTCACCACACATTTTAGGAGGTATTGCTAACATAAAGTCACACTCCGAACATGGAAGATCTTGTTTGAAATTGTGCCAGGATGATAAGGCATTTAAAATCAAAACATAGTGCATTTTGGTTGAGTCATTACCACTCGAAACTCCTCTAGGTGCAATTTGACAGCAGCATTACCAGTCTAAAATCTGTGAATTCTTATTTTAGGCACTTCTTTTTCAGAATTTGCCCTTTTAATTTCAGTTGGCCATGCCTATAGTCAATAAATAAAATGAAAAATACCACTCTTCTAAGTATAGTTGGCTTAGAGCAATAAAGGCAGAACTTTGTAGCAAGGTGGTACCAATATATACATGTTATTCTTCATTCAAACACAAGCAAATTCACCTATGCTCTTCTGAGCAGAGAACAATTTTTCAGATTTTTGGTTTATGGTCTATCTCCCAACATCAGTTATGAGGAAATTTCAAGGCAACAAGCAATGTTTAAGGGTTTTGAGCAGTATCACTTTTCTAGTTATCATATTCTTCTTTTTCTATTGTAGCTCCATTGGCATTTCAAATTCTTGAACTTCCAGGGACTGAATTTGGTTCCCAGCAGTGCACTTGTTCAGATTAGTGTATTTCAAATTTTGTAACAGCAAAAGAAAGCTGATTTTCAACCATGGAATTGCATCAGGACGTTTGGGGCACAAAATACTCATATCAAAAGAGCCATGCCATGTTCAGGATGCACTTCTTGTTCTTATTAATAATCTAAAGATGAAAGGAAGAGTCTGAGTGGGAGCGATTTGATCAAGTTGGTGTTGGCAAGTTATTTATTAGATTTGTGAGACTTCAATAATCTTTCAAAAGCTTAAAAGGGCTTGCCAAGCTTCTTTAGAATCTATTCATTTGGAGACATATTTCAGTATTGAGATACAACCTTCTAAACTATGATTCTATAGCTCATTACTTTTACATATGTTTCTTTGTGTTCATAGTTGTCTATAAGGATAAACCATCTCTATAAGGCTCTTTGTTGAGAGCTATTTAATGTCATTTTATCATCTACAATCTGTGATGTACCAAACCGCAAGGTACTTGAATTTCCACCACACGTCATGTACCACTCTGATCTTCTAGCGCTCTCTTACGACATAGTACCCGAGGGAAGTACTCGAGGGAAGCACCCAAGGGCAAATACCCGAGGGAAGTACCCGAGGGCAAACACCCGAGGGCAAAGTACCTTCGACACCTTCGACACTCGGCACCCTTTGGCTCCGGATGGTAAAGTTCCACTCGTGCAAAAACGTAGGCCACACACTTCCCACACTCCGTACGACAATGTTACTTCCAATGAAGGACCCAATCGTAGATAATTCCTCTGTCGCTAAGATTATTGCAGATACATGAATGGATCATCAACACAAAGTATACACCAACAACATTAAATGGCCAACTAGATATTTCCAATTATATTTCCACATGGTAGAGATAGATCCGACAATGAATTACAAAGTGAAATATTTGAAGTGATATCGCCAACGGTAGACTAGGGTGAGTTACTCCCACCAAAACTGCAATTACAGACTAGGGTGGGTCTTCCACCTCCAAAATTGCACATAAGATTCAATTCCAAATAGAATTGCAAATACATAAGAAAACATAAAGTCCACGATGCCTCCCTACAATGCCAACGCGACCTTATAAAGGGCTCCAGGAAGTTTCCTAAAGGGTTACAATCAAGCCGACAATAGTTTATTACTTTTTATTTATAATTAAATTAATTAATTAAAAGGGTCTGTATGATATTTTTATTAAATTTAGGACCACTTAATCAATTAATTTACTTGAGTTATTCAATTATTTTGGGGACATTACAATCCTCCCTGCCCAGAGATTGCTTGCCCTCAAACAATCACAAATTCAATCCTAGGAATCCTGCTAGGGGTGGATCATGAATCTCTCCTACGATCATCTTCTTCAGTTTTGAGTCAGGTACCAAATAGATTCTATCATTGTAGTAGATGACATCATCAACCACCTTGTACTTGTCATCTTGTATTTGACCATCCATCAACTGGGGCACAAAGGTGTTCTTGGAGTACTCAACCAACAAATGAGCTCTCCAATCCTTTAAAATTTGAAACAAGGAGCATATGGCAGGTATCTCGAATAACGAATGGGCGGCCACATTCTTCTTCCCTTTCACATCTTTAGTATCAAAGTTATATGCTTGAATCTTATCTTGTTTGAAAATTGCCATTATCTTCTTCACTGAAATCTCTCTTGGGCCTCTATTGGACATCCCTCTTAGTACCACCTTCTTTCTGTCCACCTCAAATGAAAACTCCATCTTCTTGAAACTTTGTGTACTGGTCGAGGGTCTCCATCCATTGAATGCCTAATATGACATATGTATCATCCAAATCTATCACAACGAAATCGTCCGTCACTATATAGTTCCCCATGGTAAAGCTCAATTGTGGAATCACATTAGTGCAAGGTAGTAAAGTTCCTCCTGCTACCTTGACCTCAAATCCCTCATGCTCAACCGCATGCAAAGCCCATTTAGTGACAAGTGATGAATTGATGAAATTGAGTGTGGCCCAACTATCAAGAATGATTGTGACTTGCTCCCCCTGAAGTGTGCCACAGTCTCGAAATACACTACATCCGGAAGTTGCAGAAAGTGTAGCAATGGAACCTCCCCTTTGCACAATTGTGTCAATCCTCTCCGCATGATTAGTCTCTTCCTGTTGCAATTTGGGTACTTTACTTTCTTCCTCAGCATCAGGTACCATCTCAATATAGTGAATCTTCTCCTTGCCAAGACAACAGTTACCCGATTCCCAAGGCTCCTTGCAAGTGAAACAAACTCAAAGTTTCCTCCTTCAGAGCTCTTGATGAGTGGCCTCCTCCATCAGAGGCTTCTTTTGCAATGGTTCCTTGTCCCTGTCCTCTTGTGGGAGAGGTGGTTGGGAATGTGTGCGACTCCTGGAGGATGAGGTATCCATGTTATGTGCCTTCTTATATGCCTCTGTGAGCGTGTTGGGGTTGAAACCTTTGACCCAACCCTTGAGGAGTTCCATCAATCCATCCATGAACAACACGACAAGTCTTCTCTCAGACATGTCAGTAACCAACATTGACAATCTCTGGAATTCTGAAATGTAATTGTCCACCAGCCCAGTCTTGTTTAGTTGTTCCAACTCCTCGAAGTGTAGCTCTGAATCCTTCCCGTCAAAGCAGTCTATTAGTTTCTCCATGAAATCTGCATATGAAGTGACCTTATTGTGACCGAGGGTGACCATGTCACATCCCGCTAGGGAACCCGAAAGGATAGCAAAAATATGTTAATTAATTAATTTTTTTTACAACTTTAACAAGAGATACCCTGCATTAACTTGAAATATAAAGGCTTAACACTTAGGTCCTCCCAAGGTTCCCTAACGTTGTAAACTACCAACTAAATCTATTCCAATAGAAAGATGTTTAGATTAATATAATTTTAGCTTCATTGCATTACATAAAATAGATGGTTAAAGGAATCTGTAAAACGTTTCATTCATGGATTAACCTTTAGCATTGAAAGCTTTCCATATTCCCAATTTAAAAATAAGGAGAAGGTTGTTTTCAATACACTTTCAACATTTTCTTTGTGGTACACTTTTCATACAAGTAATTCATTTATAAGCTTAGGTAACAATAAGGAATTCATAATTTCAACATGCTGAGTTACTTTTTCCTTTAATAAATTTATGCCATCACATTTACATAATAATGATACTTCCTAATTCTATCTTACTTTCAAAAGTTTCAAAACCATAAAAGATTTCCATTCTTTGCCAAACACATAAATTACATAAAGAGGTTCTTTGCCTCATTTCTTTTCCCTAAAGCTACCCTTCTCATTACATCAGTTTGGAGTACATCAAAGATTGATTACATTCTTCTCCCTTCCGTAGGTTACATTTATATTAATATGAATACATTACATTTATCATAAATGATGATACAAAGAAAAACCTTCATTTGCAAATCTAGAGAAAGCATAAACAAGGATCCTCCACATCACTGCGATCAATACCTTGATAAAGAAAGATTAACCACCCAACCACGTGGATCCCAAAAAGGTCCACTTCCCCGTGCTAGGAGATAAATACCAAGGTCCACGCAAGAAGGAAATAACTAGGACACTCTTAAGGTAGTGATAACCTTTCCCCAAAATACATCAACTGAAAGAATACATAAATGCAAAACCCCCAGAGGCAAAACCGACTTGGTAGGAACCGTAAGCTACATGCTAGGTGAGTGTCATCACATAGCCCTCACCCCTTGGGTTATCCTGGTACTAGCCACACTGGGCCCCGACCCCCAAGTAGGCACATGCAGAACCAAACACCTCTTGTGAAGACAAGGTTGTTCGATTGTGCCGACATACATGCACCTTCTCCCACTCCCATCCTTAGCCTTTACTAGTGCTAATGACATGGGCGAGGCATTAATTTATCTTATTAAATGTGTATTACCATCCCCATTAGTTTATTAGAGTTTTCACTTGATTAAGACAACTGAACTGTGGGTTTCCTTGGTACTAGCCACTTAGGGCCCCGACTCCTCACTGTGAGCTACTTACCTAGTGTTCTTAGGTTCCCTACCCCCCCACAAACATCATGAGAACACAAGATACAAATAATATAGAAGCCATAAAGATATACAAGTATAGCAACATCAAATAGGAAAGGTTTAGGAAAACACAAGTTGGCCCTATCCACTGGACAACCCTAAACCCTAATCCGGTCTCCAAAATGATCCAAGAAGCTTAAGCCGGCATCAAAATACATCATACATAATAAAACTAGAGAAATACGTGACCAAACAAGTCAAGCATCATATAAGGTCAGCCACGGGTCAACACGGAACCCTAAACCTCTCAAAAACCCTAAAACCGGCCTTGGTGAAGTCTTGTGCAGTTGGCACACCAACCTGCTCAGTTGGTCCCTGCTTTCGTGCAGTTGGGGCTTGAAACTGCGCAATTGGTGATGTCTAGCGCTGTTGGGCCTGCCTTCTGCATAGTTGGTTACGAGAGTTGCGCAGTTGGAGCTCAGAACTGCGCAGTTGGGTAGATACAATGCATGGTAGATGGAGTGAGTGGAAAACCGACTTTAAGGGTAAAATTGGGCATGATGGGGAATTGGGAAGCAAAATTGGAGCCAGACCGAGTTGAGATCTCGTTTCCCTTCCAAAATACCCCTCAACCCCATTTGTCCCTTCGGATCGATCTGTCCATCTCACCGGAATCCGACATAGGACTGAATAAAGATATTAAGCAAATAACACATAATTAACCATCAAATTGTTCCTACTGCTGCCTAAAGGTTTCTAAAGGCTTCTAAGAATCGTATAACACAGATAGAAGGATCAAAACATGGAAACACCAAACTCTTTGAACAAGATAGAATGTGATAATAGTTTCTACAGAAAGAATATTTCACTAAGTCACAATACAAACATCAACCATCCTTTTGAAGAATCATTCCCATCAATAAAACTCAAACATATAATGAAAACAAGAATACAACACCACATCCAGAAGTTTCCTAAGATCCAAAGAAGGAAAAACAAACAATAATTCACACACACAAAAGCATAGCAACCACATATGAAGGATCTCCTTCTAGGATAGATCCTACTTGGAGTCCTACGGAGAAACCGTTGAGGGAGAAGTCCTAGATCACTCCAGCTAGCTCTCTGAACTCCTTCAGGCTCCACAAGCACAAGCTCTCCTCTAGATACAACCAAAGGCTTCCACCATGCAACTACAGATACAATATAATGATTTCTACCATTTCACAATAGTGTTCTCTGAGAAATTATCTTATGCTTCTTCCACCAACCCCCTCCTCTCTTCCAAACTCCTCCCATAAGTATCTTACAGGAGTAGGAGTGGTTGCACGGGCAGATACAACTGTTGCAACCATCCGTAACCAAAGGTTGGTTAATAGTTTAGGACTGTATTAGTTTAGATATAAATTTATTCCTTAGTTGTAGATTATTTACGTAGATAATTTACTATTTATAACCATTCTTATTTAATTTACTTAAGGAAGATTAATGTAATTTCTCCCTATCCTAATATATATTTACCACCTCTAGATTACATTCTAATTACCCTAGCCATCAAGGTGGTTATTTACAAATTAATAATTAGTTTAATATTCTCCTATAATCTTTATAACAACATTGTTTAATTAACTATAAATGCTTATAATTATTTAATTCCTTTACTTGTATATATGTAAACATATGCATATGTGTGCACCCATATGCCTATGTGTACATATACCTATATAATCATTATTATTATAAGAAAACATTAATCTATGAATATAGTTTATAAAACTTATTATAAGGTATTTTAATTCCATATAGCTTACTAATACCAATAAGCCTTTTATAAAAGATATAATATTCCCTCTTAGCAGAAATAGAATTACCACTCACATAAACCAATACTCAACAAGTTCTAGGGACCAATAATTTCCAAAAATCAAGTTAAAACAACCGAGATAACCAGATAACATAACAAAATATCATCAAACCAAAAGAACATATACATGACTAACTCTGGAGTACCCAACCCAGGGGCAAGGATCATAAGCAAAGGACCAAAGTTAGGTTTATTCTTGCGAGAACTTGGTAATATCTCCGTAACAACAACACTGATCGAGGATTTGGAGGGCACGCTCAAACCTATGAAACCAGGTGGAGTTAATGCCCAGTACCTGCAAGCCTGCATCACCGAGCAAAAATACATGTGCATAGATATACATATAAAAGAAGACATTTGCAAACAGATGACCGAGATCGATGCATCATGTGGACCTCAACTATGTGAATAACTACGACTTCGTCCCGAATCATGAAAACACATCAGATACATATACACATAAAGCATGTGGCATCATCGATAATAAAGGTTAGAATCCTAATCATTGGGTTATTTTTATAAACAAATAAAAAAGATATGCATTTTTTAATTTCATAAGCGTAGATAACAATAATCATAAATGAATACATCAAAGTATCTGATAAGCATATCATCATCCAGGTCTATCCAAAAGAAACATAATCATAAGCATATAGTCCATCCATAATAATATCAAACTGTCTAATTTGGAAAAGAAAAGTATAGTCATCTGAGAGGGTATTACAGACCATCCCATGGTGCCACCACTTGAGAGCGACTCCTTCTAGGCGAAGTGTTGCAAATTTGATTGCCTTTTCTTCGGGCATTGGGTTGAGCTGGAAGTAGGTATCTGCTTTCTGTACCCATGCTCGTGTTGATGTTGTCCCGAACTCATCAAAGCATGATAAATTCAGCTTGCCAATCTTCCATTTGATGTCATCATTGTAGTAGCCACGACCCCTGCCGTATGAATATTTCATTCGTAGATCTGGTTAATCCTTGAAGGATATATCTACTTCAAGATCCACATCCCTCCAATCTTGTCTTAGCTGCTCTTGCATCTCCTAGAAAGTGGGCTCTCGTTCTCTGGGAGGTGCTTTTGTTCTTTGGGGAAATATTGGCATCAATGCTCGAGAATGTGAGCGACGTGTGTTTGACCTTCCGGTGACTGAATTATCGCCATGTCCATTGTGATCTCCATTTATTGTACCTTTTGCCAACTGTCTCAATGTCTCTTCCATGAGTTGTTGTTGTTGTTCTCCATTGACCATGGCTTCGTTGAGCTAAGCTTGGCTTCTGGTTAGCTCCCTTAGCAATTCCGTGATTTCATTGTTAGGCTCCCCCATTCTGTCCGCAGAAAGGTACCTCCTTCTCGTATATACTACGAGCTCGTTCCGCATTTACTACCCAACAGGCTGGCAAGATCACCAACTCTGATACCACTGTGATGTACCAAACCACACTGTACTCAAATTTCCACCGCACATCACGTACCACTATGATGATCTGGCGCTCTTGTATGACACAGTACCCGAGGGCAAATACCCGAGGGAAGTACCCAAGGGAAGCACCCAAGGGAAAATACCTTAGGGAAACACCCGAGGGCAAATACCCGAGGGAAGTACCCAAGGGAAGCACCTGAGGGAAGTACCCAAGGGCAAATACCCGAGGGAAGTACCTGAGGGAAACACCGAGGAAAAATAACCGAGGGAAGTACCTGAGGGAAGCACCCGAGAGCAAAGTACCTTCGACACCTTTGACACTCGACACCCTTCGGCTCCGGACGGTAAAGTTCCACTTGTAAAGAAAAGTAGATCGCACCCTTCCCACACTCCATATGACAATGTTACTTCCAATGAAGGATCCAATCATTGATAATTCCCCCGTCAATAAGATTATTGCAGATACAGGAATGAATCATCAACATACAGTATACACCAACAACATTAAATGGCCAAGAACTAGATATTTCCACATGGTAGAGATAGATTCGAGAATGAAATACAACGTGAAATATCTAAAGCGATATCTCCAACGACAGATTAGGGTGAGTTACTCCCACTGAAATTACAATTACAAACTAGGGAGGGTCTTCCACCTCCAAAACTGCACATAAGACTCAATTCCAACTGGAATCGCAAATACACAAGAAAAGATAAACTCCACGACGCCTACCTACAATGCTAACACGACCTTATAAAGGGCTTCGGGAAGTTTCCCGAAGGGTTACAAGCAAGCCGACAATAGTTTATTACTTTTATTTTATAATTAAATTAGTTAATTAAAAGGGTCCGTAAGATATTATTATTAAATTTAGGACCACTTAATCAATTCATTTAATTGAGTTATTTAATTATTTCACGGACATTTCACAATCACATTGAATTTGCATTTTAACACTTTTTATATCCATCATTGCTCCTAGCATTTTATTCATGTACCTTTCCATCTTTGTTTGGGTAATAACTCTTGGCTATTTGCTTCTCCAAATTTATTCATTTTAATTTTCAATACTAGCTTTCATTTAGCGACTTCCTTTTTAAGTTTAGTTGGGTTTGCGGTTGCCTTTCACCTACGATCTAAAGGTTGACTTATATAGATCCTATTGCATCAATCACATCTAAGGTGATTGAGATATGATATACACAATATCTATCTTTTTATTATGTTATTGATATGTGAAATATCCCAAACTAGGATATTGTTTCAAATCTAATTTGAGTTTTCAAAATTTTCCATGTTTTGCTGCTGTTATCAAAATTTTGCTACTCTAGCATTTTTGTTGTAAAAGATTCATTTTGAATCATTTGACCTTATTTAATGATTTGCAAACAGCAAAGACAAATACACTTGTGAAATTTCTAGAAGAATCATTTCATTTGCATTGAACAATGATAAAATGACATTTTTGAGTTCACTCATTCGAAAAACATAAATGCATGTATTTATTCAGACCAGTTCAAATTGAAAACCTCACACAAGCCGTGAGTATAGCCTATCATTTCTCCTATAGATTTAAAACAGAATTAAAAGACAGAATAGGAAGAAATAGGTTAAGGTTAACCAGTCATTGCCTGTTGCTTTGACCGGTTATAACTGGTGAAGTTGGCTGGTCTTGAGTCTGTTCCGTCTTTGCAAGTCTCCCGCCAAGCCCCTGAATCCTGCAAAATTGAAAAGGCAATGACGTTAGATCCCATGCGGATCTAAGCAATGACTGGTTGTCAAAATCTACTTCATGCTTATGCTGCAAATTTAATGCTGTCCTAAATCGGAAAGAGAAAACATCAGAGTACTAAAAGTGCTTGTGAGAAAGGAATTTTATGCTAACGTGTTTGTTCCATGTGCAGGAAAATAATTATTTCAATGTATATGTGCCCCTAACCGAGGCTCCCTTTGGGTATGAGCCCGACATATGCATTAGAATAATTGCTTTAACAGATATCAAGATAAAGCAGAAATATATTGTATTAAAGGGACATGTTTATTCATGACATTGAAACCTTTTACAATAAAGCATGTTACAGTATGATTTAAATCAGCATGAGATATTAAAGGGACGGTTTTGATACTTGAAACCTTTTATTTTATATTACCAGACGATGTTGTAACAATTGATATTTTTCAGCCAACAGAAAGTTAAAACCACAAAGAAGATGCAAATTGTAGTGGTTGAAATTTCCAGTCTCAACACATTTACCCAAATACAGAAGTTCAAGGCATTTTCAGTATAAGCTAAAGCATAAAGAACTCTATCATCTAGGATAGGAAATGTGGATGGCATACAGGTAAGTCAACTAGAGCTCATGAATAACAATGGAAAACAAGAGAATGCTGGAAGAAGTCATTGTATAGTATCAGAATCAGCCGCATCAAGCAATCTGGATTTTTGAGCATGTTATCAGAATAATTCACTCAAGGTTAAATAAAAGATTCTAACAGTAGTATCAAGCAGTTTCTAGGCATGTAGAGGCAGTGATTGCAGAAGTCTCTGACCTGTTTCATATGGTTGTCTGAGAAGTTTGCAAGAAACAAGGACCTGAGCTTTACCGGTTTTACAAAGGAAGTGGTTCTTGAAATGTGCATCCTGAATGGTCTAATAAAGAGATTCAAAAGCCATGAGAAGGACGAGACTTTTACCTTCAAGAACTTTGAGGGAGCAAATTACAGTACCAGCTAAAAGGTTAGAATGAGAGTGGAAAAGGAGACTATTATACAGAGTCACTATTTTTGCACAGAAATAACTGATGTTGATTAAAAAAAAAAGGGGTTGCAGAAGTTCTTCTTAGTAAAGAGGATGTGACTGAGATGACATGGGACATGGAAATGGCAGAGAAAACAATTTACTCCAGACATTTCAGTGAGAATGTATCTGATATTAGGGATGTGGGCACCAAACAATAAGATTCAACAGGATTCCGTAATAACAAATAATACCCATGTAATGTTTTCAATCTAAACACAGCGATTATCAGCAGATACCATGGAAAACAGGAAAATGCTGTTTCTTACAAGTCCGCAATAGTCATGACGTATAATGAAGCAGTAATAGTGAAACTTTCAGTATTCACGGTAGTCCTAGAATGAAGAAACTCCAGACCAGTTGAATCTGTATCCTAAACAATTTGTATAAAACCTCATTTCAAGTTTCAATGAAATGAAAGTAAGTAAGCGTTTTCACGTTTTCTTTCAGATGGGAAAAGCCTTATAATTTATGCAAAAATGGAGTGTTCTTAAGTTCAAACAGCATGTTCAAGTTCTGTAAAACAAAAGAGAAAAGATGCAGTTTTTGACAGCAACAGAGTAAAGCAACAGAGGAAAACGTCAACATTTAAAACGAAATGGAGACCTCTTCATGGCGGCCAGACATTTAAGAGAAAAGGTTATTAAAAGTGAAGACATTGCATAAGATAAATGCAGTATTTCATACCTGAGTTTCAAGCATTCTTTCTTGCATTTAAAAGTTGGAGATCTCTTCATGTCGGCCACATAGAACAGAAGCGATCAAATGAAGTGGAAGTCATCAAGTCTAAGTGCAGGTTATCCCCAAACATGGCGGCTGAAACAACGTTTGTCCTTCTCTCATGGCGGAGCATAGGGTTTCAAAACCCTATTCAAGCGGCGGCTCCCCATTTTCTCCAAGATGTCAAATGCAAATGACAAGGCGTAAATGCTTTGTTTTACTTTAGGGTTGAAGTTTTATTCAACATTTCATATCTTTTGACATCCGATAGCTTGTGTTTTGTATCGGATTTATTTTCAGCTTAAAGACTTATGAACCAAAGTAAAATTAACTCACTCTCCAATATTAAACATTAGGTAATATAATAGTATATTACTTTTCCTAAGTATCATATTATTATATTATCTAATATTTAATATTGAGTTAATTTTATTTCCTTTAAATTTCAATATTGTATTACTAATATTTAATTGATAATATTATAAATCAATTAATTATTAAGAAAAGTGCAAATTTGGTTAAAAAGTCTAAGTCTTTTTTTGAAAATGGAGAGACAAGGGTGTATTTAATGACTTGTAAGACTTCTTCTTGGGATTTATGGCGGTTTGGAGACATAAGGAGAGCATATAGGGCTGGTGGAGCAGTTTTAGGAACTTCTTGAGTTCTTATAGGACTTATGGGTCATATTTGACTTTGTCTTGACAGTTGAGAGGTCTTTATGGCCTTTTAGAGCTTTTAGAGCCTTTTGAGGGCAGTTTTGGTGAGTCACTTGGTTGGTTTATGACTTAGTGGAGTTTTTTCAGAGGTGGGGCTTTATTTCAGGGGTTAATAGGTCTTCTTTTCTAGGCTATTTTCTTGCATCCGACCCAAGGATTGTGATTGTACTTAGTGAAGTTTGTAGCTCTTTTTGGAGTTAGTTCTGATTATGCAGAGGAGGGCTTTTGTGACATTGTTTTTGTCCTTAGCAATTTTATGCAGAATTTGTATCTCATTTTAGAAACTGAATATATTGACAACATTTTTGGAGCATATTTCTATCGAGTTCAGGCCTTCTTTCTTTCTACAGCTATGTGTCAAAGTGCATGATTGATAAGAATAGTAAGTGAGTTTATAACTCCTTGATATTTTGTCTTAGCCTTTACCTTGCTGCAGGAGTGTATGTTGTGTGCAGGTTGTAATTTGTGTCTAAAATTCATAGGATTTTCATGTGAAGAGTTTTATCTTCCTTGTTTATTCGGTTAAGGACCTTATTATGAAATATTGATGCACACCTATATAGAATAGAAGTGATTTATTCTCAATGGTAGAATTTGCAGTTTTCAAAATAGGGTCATTATCTTCTTAAGTTTCTTCACTCTTTGGTGAATCACCTGGTTTACATATTTAATTTTTAGTCATAGGTTCATTTCATTAACTTCTATCTCTTTCCCTGTAAGGTTTTAGTTTTCAAGAGCTATAAGTGATCACCAAATAGGAACCGGCCAAGAATCCGGAGGTTTCATTTCTAGTTATGCATTTCCCACATGCAGAAATGAATCCCATGTTAGGCAGAACTGTTGAATTTGTGTAGTTTAACAAGGTGCAAATTCTAAGCCTTAACAGTTTTGGCACGCTCGGTGGGACCAGAAGTTCATGTTTTTAGTTTCATGTTGATTTGATATACTGTCAGTGTGAAAATTTGACCTGTTTGAGGTTATTATTAAGTGTATCTGGCGACTCCATGGTGAAAGAGCAGTTATTACAAACGGAAATGATGTCATTATACCAAGGCAAAAGTAGAACACTCATCTCTTGAGGATTTCTCATCAAGTAATCGTGTTCCCACACATTCCAATGCATACCCATAGCTGATGTAGACCTAAATAGTTCTAAATATATAGTGAACAACCATGTAGGACAATCACTTGTCACTAAACAACCCATGTCATTTGGCTCAAATGCCAACTAATATGCAGTTGCATCGTCACAAGAACTAGGTGCCAATGTAATTACCTGAAGGTGATTTCGGCCGAAGGCAATCTCTGCCCGAAGGAGATCTCGAACCGAAGGGGATCCCGGCCCCAGGGCAATCTCGGTCTGAAGATGATCTCGGCCCAAGGGCAATCTCAACCCGGAGGCAATATCGGCCCAAAGGCAATCTCAGCCCGAAGGTGGTCTCGGCCTGAAGGCAATCTCGACCCGAAGGGCATCTCGATCTGAAGGCGATGTCGGCCCGAGGGCAATCTCGGGTGAAGTTGGGTTGTACGTTGGCCTTCTTTGTGATATACCGTATGCCCTGTGTAGTACCGTAGGCTCTCTGTTATGTACCGTATGCTCTGTGTTATACCGTAGGCCCTCTTTGTGATGTACTGTAATATTGTAGGCCCTCTCTTTGATGTATCGTATGCCCTGTGTTGTATCGTAGGCCCTCTTTGTGATGTACTTTAGGCCCTCTCTGTGATGTACCGTAGGCCCTGTGTTGTACCGTAGGCCCTATGTTGTATCGTAGGCCTTCTCTGTGATGTACCGTATGCCCTTAATGCACTTTCAATGAATAACAGAGTATGCAAGAATGATCATATACCAATTACTAAATTGAATCGCCAGAGATTTCACAAGATCCGGACATGTAAGAAGAAATTCAGATTCGATAATGATAGAACTTCAGATTGTATCAAATAGATCTTCAATTACAACACTTTCGGGTGCAAAGCAAGCATAATAGGGTGTGAAGTTACTCCCACCGAAACTGCAGATACCAAATAGGGAGGGTCTTTCACCTCCGAAATGGCATACAACATAACTCCAACTGGAATTCGCAATCACAAATAAAATATCAAGTTCACACCTACAACTACAACAAACACAACTTTATAAATGGCTCCGGGAAACTTCTGGAAGGATTACAAAATGTGCCGACACAACCAAAAATAAAAATACTAACCTAATAATAAAAGGGGTCCGAAATGTATTACAATTAAATGTTGGGGCCATAATTTTAATTAAATTATTTAATTATGTTGGGGACATTACAACCAATATCAAATGTGGGATGTAGATGACATCACCAACACCCAAAGTCAACTCATGAGTGGCTGGTCCACTAATAGTAACTTCCATAGAATCATTATGTCCACCAATAATAATAATTTGTTACCAATAATAATAATTTGTTGTAGGGGAAACTTGGCTTGTTGGGCTATCAAATCAGCTTCCTTTGCCTTCTCAATCCAATTCTCAACCATTACTTGGGACAGATTTAGTGCTGTTGTTCCAAGGCGAACTAAAATTCAGTCCTCTTGGAGGATGCATCATCAACCAATGACCTATGTTCATCTTTCAAAACTTGAATGCTAGCATTAGGTGACTCAATCACATTATCTTCTCCATGTCATGGGTTACATTACCTTGAGGATGAAGAGATATATTACTTCTATTATAACAATCAACACAACTGTCATGCATTTGTGTCGTGTCTTCAACTTTTACAAGCACCACTTTATTGGAAACTTCTTTCTTAACACTTGCACTTTGAGTGCCATGTTCTGATTTTTCTTCATGTGTATGAATTGTGTAATCATTGGAATCAACAAACACACTAGAAAATGCATTGTGGTCACCCAAAGAATCCATACCATCATTATCCATATCAATCTCATGCTTAACATCAAGAGAAGTCATGTTTATCTCTCTTCTAGAATCCTCTTTGCTTAAATCCTCATATGGCTGGAGTGAACTTCTGGCTTCTTCAAATGAATGCTCAGCATTGGGATGATCTATATGCTCATCATCAGTGACTTAAACATGTTCATCGTTATTATGCCTCTTATCCTTCTTTTTAGCTTCTTCCAAAAGCAATTTCTCTAACAATAATAACATATCCAATTGATATTTTTGAAATGCTTGAAAGAAGCCATTCATACCATCATAAGTTTTTCCATATGTCGATCATATGTTTGTGGACTTTCACTAATTTTTTTAGCCTTTTCTTTAGCTAGTGAGCCGGGAAGGAAAGTAGGTGACAATCTCCCATTTTTAATTTCAGCCATTGATGTAACCTTTTATACCCCTGTTGTAGATGTCTGAAATAAACTCTGAATTTGTTGTTTCCTCTATTCGTAGCAATACACCTCCGAGTTCATTCACTATCACACATGAGTCAAAATACTAACATGCAAAGTAAACCCTCCTTCTGGAAATGATCAGAATTGTCATGCAATCAAATCCAAAAATTGTGCTGCTTGCAAATGTCATGCAAAAGAAACCCACTTCATTAAACTGATTTAAAAGTAACATGTGACCATCTGGGTATCCAACAAACTGTCATGCAACACAAATCCACTAACCAGGACTACTTGGAAATAGTATGCAATGGTAACCCTCTTCATAAACTGCTCCTAAATTGACATGTAATCATTTGGCTATTCATCAAATTGCCATGCAATAACATCCAACACACATGCAACTGCAAAATCTGACATGCAACTGAAATAGTTGGCATGCAATTGACAAAGCTGACATGCCACTAAAAAATCTGACATGTAACCTCACAAGCTTGTAGGATTTGTGAGTCTGGTACCATTGAAATATCCCAAACTAGGATATAGTTTCAAATCTAATTTGGGTTTTCAATTTTTGCCACATTTTGCTACATTTTGCTACATTTCATTGCAAAATAACATGCAAACATGCAAACTAAACATGCCAAGGAAATAAGCGATTACAAGCGCAAATCTATTGATAATGATTCTGATATAAAACATGCATGGCTGTTACATCAAATATACTGTTGTTACAATCCTAGAACATGCATAAATTTTCCTCCAAAACTTGTTTAAAATGATGCAAATCTGCTCAATGATGAAGCCTCAGTGAGCCCACCTCTCAAGTAGTGTTGGGTTTTCGTCCAACCTATGAATATTCAAGGGTTTCTCTCCTCAGATATGGCTGCTACTGTCAAACCAGCAACAATGGATAAATTATCAAGTATCAAATCAGCATATCATAATAGAATGATACTCAAATCCCTGATCGAACCTTTTATAAAAATCCCCAGCCAAAAAACTATCAAGCTCCTTGTTCTAATTCTTTTATTTAGTAACTTAGGCAAATAACAATATTTGCCTCATTTAATAATTCACCCCCATGGCCTAGGAAAGACTTAAGTCACAACTTAAGTTGGCGTCTTTTTAATAATTGCCAATGAATAATTAAAATTCATATTAGCAATAATTATAGTTTTTTCCTCCTTTCATTTAATTAAACACTTAACCCCCTTTATATCGTGAATGTATAGTTTTGGTTTCTCCAATGGTAATAATGTTGATTGGATCTTATGATCAAGATTTTCAACTTAGAAATAAGCAACATGCATTTTTTTTTGGAAAAATGGGTAAAAATTTATTGAAATAGAAAGCACAATGGCTAGACAAACCAGGATACAAAAGGCGACCCAAGAGGCCACCAGAACTACCCTATCATATCCTCTGCAATAATCTTATCAAGAGTCTGAGCACAATCCTGAGGCAAATCTGTACTGCTCCCAACATTCCAGCCACTCATCTTTTCAGAAGCCCACTTAAGCAACATGCATTTGACAGAACAGTAATAATTTAATATTTTTCCACAATGCGTCAAAACTGAAATGATAGATTTTTTTCCTTAAATGTAATAACTGAAACCAAGTTGCATGAGAAGAGATGTTATTTCTGACCTTTCAATACATATTACAGTCCGAAATCACTATAGCAGTGCTCAGAAATGCACAGCAGCAATAAGATTCCTTAACTGGTACTGCTGGAGTCGACTTGGTTCATATTTCTACTACCCTGCCCGCTCAGACCTTGACTGTAAATGCAACAGTGGTTCAAATCTGCCCAGAAAGATCCCATGATTTATTTCTTGACATGAATACAAAGATATAATCAGAATACTGATTTGCCAGGTCTACCACATACTGCTGCAACCATAAATCTCTGTCATCTTCATATCTGCCACGCCACCATTATACGCTGATTTTACGAGCCTCTAATGCTCCTCAACCTGCTCAAGTATGAACTCTCCTACCCTCATTCCAGTCGCCTAGCATTACCAAAGTTCCCATACACAAAGAGTCCTTGCAAGCTGTCTAAATAAATGATAATAAACTCGACCAACAACTGAAAGAACCAATATGCTTCCACCACCAGCTACTTCTTCCAAGGGCAAATGGAGAGATGCCAACATTTCAGAATAAACCCTCAGATAAAGGTGCCTAGATAAAGGGAGTTCACATGCCCACACAAACCTTCAATTGCCTCAAACTTGAAGGAATATCTCACGCTTAGGTGAGTTCAACCCTTACGCCTAGCAAAAGGAGATAAAATATGACCTTAACCCTCCAAGAAAATTCAGTTCATGAAGCATCCAAACACTCCCTGCTGCACAATGTCCATTCTTCAGCAAATGAATATGAAACGCAAGAGATGCATCTGATATCTTCTTGGTAATTGCAAATAAACACACTGCACTGAAATTTATCTTTAGCAGAAGACTTCATAAATTGCACTGAACTCCAACTCACTAAAATCAATATGAGAAATCTGAATAATCTGTCCAACAGCCAGCTAGGGTAGAATCTTGCACTACTGAAACTAGCATCCTTAGTATTTCCAACTCCTCAAGAAGCTCTTCGGAAAACAAGTAGAAGAAAAATAATCAAAGCACGCCCAAAGAACTCCAAATACGTTCTCTTATAATAACCCCCAAAAGCCACTAGAACTTTTCAAATTCTCGCTTTTTTAATATTCCCTTTAGATCTAGGAAATAAAGTGACTTTATTAATCTCCTCACAATATACTACTTAAATCACTTTATAATTGTTTATTAAATTAATTAAATAATATTACCCATCGAAATAATATAAATAATTAAATTAAATTATTCCCTTTTTTTTGACTTTAACCAATGGGAATCAAATAGGCTAATTAATCGCTTCAAACTACTCCTCGGAAGGGAACATTACATAATTATATGTACACCTTGCAATCACTACCTTCAAGCCATATGATTTTCAGTCCCTGTGAAACTTTTCAAGAATATGTTGTATCTTAGACTGAAAGTCAATCAAATTTTTATTTTAATTGTTATTTTTGTGACAAAATTTTGATTTTTGTGTCTATTGAACATATTATTAAGGCCCCTGGTTGTTTTCAATTGCTCATCATTTGCATATTTTTCTATAATTTTTTAAACATATATAGATTTCTATACAGATTATTGCTTTCCTTGTAAGACCATTTTATTGCAAGGTTTTTATGTTACAATTTGCTATCTTTTGTACATCTTGTTAAGATTGTATATAAGGACATTTTGTGGTTTAATATTAGTCATGCTCTGATGGCTGTTTGTAGTCACAATGACATAGATGTGAGTCACCCAGAGTTTTTTGGCAATGCAAAGATGGCAGGATACACACCTCCAAATGAAGAGGTATGAAAATATTCCTTATTTCATATCATATTATTCAATTTTTGGGTTATTATTTTTCTCATGTCTATTCTAATTTAATCTTATTTTATTCATATGCTGTATTTGTCTTGTGGAATTAATTTTCATACATTCATATTCATGCTTGTTGAAGAAAGTGATCGAGGCATTTTTACTTTCTATTTCCATTATGCAATTTGCAAAATTTTGCCCATTTTAGCTGGATTGTTCATGCAATCCCCTTTTCTACACCCAGTTATTTCATTGTTCTATGCTTAATTCTATGTCTTAATCATCCCTGAATAATGCTATATGCGATCTCCTTTCCAAGAACTGCAACCAATTGAATATAAAAAAACGCAAGAATATTCATTGATAATATTCAAGAATCAATCAATGAGGATTAATGCAGGGTTTACCAACATCAGATCTGATCTATGCAGAGGGTAGTTATCTTTTGGTACTTGTTATCCTTTTTAAGAGAGGTTAAAAGGTTCAATGATTTGGTTCTCAAACCAACTCATAACCCTCCAATATTCATTTGCATTCTTAGATAAGATTATTTGTTAGAATGAATATACTAGAAGGCATTGCCTTCATAGATGCCCAAGATTGTCCGATGAGCATAATGAAATGCCTCAACCTGCTACGTCTGTATCTTTTTCAGTGTAATACAAGTTGAGTTTCTTTATTGTATTAAATTATTTTTATATAATATTTCAAACTTGTATCCATCGAAATTGAACCATATTTCATGAGTGGTCATTCACAAGAACCCATCGCTTGCAAGTATGAATGGTTCACTTGACATTCATTGCATGAAGCATTGAAACCTCTTGTGAGGTTACCTATGGTAATGTAGTCAAGGTCAAGTTTGAATGGTTCACTTGACATTCATTGCATGAAGCATTGAAACCTCTTGTGAGGTTACCTATGGTAATGTAGTCAAGGTCGATGGGTCTAATTAAGGATTATGTGGCCTTACAGCCAATGCGATTTCTAAATCTATCCAAACCCCATTTAATTCTGCAGAAAAATGACAAACTGTAGAAGGAAAACAATATTACTTATACTATCTATCAAAGAGTTGTATTACAAGTTCAGGCATTAGCGATGAGTTTTAATAGATCATACTATATCATATGGTCTCACTTAAGATATTTTTTTCCTTCATAGACTCTTAGTCAACTTCATCTCTAATCTTTGTCTTGATTCTTCTATCTTTTACTTTTGTCTTTGATTTGTTTGGCTTCTCTTCAAATCATAATAGAAAACTCTTGTATAGGAGATAATGTGGTTGATACCATAATTCATTTTCTTGCAGTAAGGTGATAAGGATCATTGGCTCCAAAATTATATATTTTTCTTGATGGTCTACCTTGGAAATAAATGCACCACCTTGGCGTAAAATATAAGCGTATTGGTAATGTGTCAAAGGTTCCAAATGTAACAAGGTTCAATATCTATGTAATGTCCCTGAAATATTTAAATGACTTAACTAGATTAATTGATTAAGTGGTCCCAAATTTTAAGAATATCCTAAGGACTACTTTAATTAATTAATTTAATTATAAAATAAAAGTAATATAATTATATATAATAAATTATGTTTGCTTGATAGAACATACATTGGGATTACAAATTTGGAGGCTCTGCATATGACAGTCAACGAAAGTACGGAAACCTTGTGAAGCACGACACTCTCCATATTAACAACCACTTCTCTGACCTCAGTTCAATTGACAATGAAGATTGGTTGAGTGACTGCCATACTTTACCTAGGGTTTCTGCAACCCTAGATCAGGCTAGGGCACCAATATTTCGACCACCTAGGAAAATATTGAGGAATAATGTAGCTATATCTAAAGCTAGTTGGCATGATGGGAAACCACGGTCCCCTAGCCCTGGTATCTTCGGTAAAATTAATTCACCGGATCCCGAATGGCGAATGGAAAACCAGGAAAATCTCAGAACTATGGCAAATGGACAATTGGGATTTCTGAGGAACCCTTGGCAGTGGAATTCAAAGGAAAAAATTTCCAAGGATTGATACGCGGGAAGACAACCAAGTGGGGGAAAGAAGAATAGGGAACCCTAGGCCGAAGGAAAGAAATCAAGACTTGAGAGTTGATGCCATAGGAAAACCAGGAATATGGATAATCCCACTAACAAGTAAGATTCTATCATTCGCCACAAGAGCAAATAGGCTGACACTAAGTAGTCAACCAAGTAAAGCCCTAGAACCCTATTCCCCATGTTAATAATGTTTGTAGCTTCAGTCGTATGATCATTTAGAATACATATAATATATGTTGATTAATAATAATATATTATATATGTTATATTATTATTAATCATATGAAATTTAATATTCAATATTAATCTATTATATTATTCTAAATTAATAATTGATTGATGAAACATTATAATTAATCGGAAGAGGCATGTCCTTCCAAAGACATCCCTCTCTAAATACATAGATATATGTTCAATTGTCATTATATAATCTCAATAATAATGAATAGACATGTCCCATGAAGGGACATGTCTCTCCTAGCCTCATTCCCAATATAGATGAAAGAAAGATTGTTGCATTTGGAAAACACATACAACATAGAGTGCTATTACATTTGCAACTATCCTAAATCTTAACATGGTATCAGAGCCAGACTGCAAATGTAATAGAGTAGTTTGTTGATGGTGAATGTGTGACTATCTCAAAAAATACAATCTCAGTACAGGGACCATATCTAACAAATCCACCGTTGGATTTTGCTGAATTTTGGATATGTTGGTGACAAACAAATTTGGAAGAATCTCACCGGAGTGATTGGAGAGAAAGAGTGGGGTTCAAAAGTTATGACGGACTGTGTACAGGTCTATGTGAAATTCCTGAAAGCGGCTTTCATTAAAGAGATATATTAATTTGTTATGATCGTGGTCATGCATTAACAAAGAAGAACGTATTCAAGGAAGGGTGTCTCTCTATAAAGAAAACATTAATTATAGAGTGCCACCTCTCTTAGAGCAATCAAGTCATTTCACAAGAAGAAAAAAAATGAGAATTGTTCAACGATATAAGAGTGGGAATTGTACATTGTTGGGGGGAATAATAACCAATGTTACATTCCCTTTTGAACCATCCTTAGTGGGGAGATGATTCAAAGGGGAGATGTCTTTCAAATAATCTGAGAAGGTGTTTTCTGATTTGATGTATATGGACCTTCATTGAAGCAACTTATGTTGATGTGCAAATAAGTATTTATTATCCTTGAGTATTATATTTATCTACTCTTTGTAGTCTCTCTCTTATCTGTATTTCTATACGTGCTATAAGAGCTATTTGCCTTGATCTTATCTAGGGATGCTCTTGCAGGAAAAGAAGATTGATATCAGATTCAAAGGGAGTCTGACACTTCAAAAATAACTTTGGACGAGGAGCTCAGAAGATTGATATCAGATTCAGAGGGAGTCTGACAGTTTATCTTAAGCAATCTTGGATGAAAAGATCAACAAATTGATGTTTGCTCAATGAGTTCTCTGTGAGAGAAGTTTGAGGTGAAATCCCTTGTTTCCACCCTCTACGCCAAGGCATGGTGGATGTCATGTGTGTGACTCCATGTTTTTAATGGGCCTGCCCCCTGTGTACATCATGAGGAAGTGATGACTTCCAAATGATTATCACTTGTATTTGTAAGAGTTATTGAAAGGTGATGATCTTACAATAACTTGACCTTCTATTGTGATAGACATCGTGTGATGGCTGAAACAGATCACAATAGATGATTTCCTGCATGGTGGATTCAGTTCCTTAAACAAACCATTGACCTTTTATTGTGATAGACATCGTGTGATGGCTGAAACAGACCAATACATGATTTCCTGCATGGTGGATTCAGTTCCTTAAATAGACCATTGACCTTCTATTGTGATAGACATCGTGTGATGGCTGAAACAACTCACAATAGATGATTTCCTGCATGGTGGATTCAGATCCTTAAACAAACCATTGACCTTCTGTTGTGATAGACATTGTGTGATGGGTGAAATAGATCATAATAGATGATACCTTACATTAAGGATACATTACCTATGAAATTTTTTGAATTATGGTGAATATCACGAGACTTGATATTCTTGGTCAGACCATATCTCTTGATATCACGATGAGGTGATATCTTCTCTCTTAAAGGTAATGGATCTTTTGTGAATTGCATTTTGATGAATTTTATCTTCCTTAGCTAAGAGGGAGTGTTGATGTTTTGTGTAGCTATGGTGAGGGTCATAAGTGTTGACACGGGAGACCACCACTCATTTTGTTTGATCATCCTCCCTAGCTAAGAGGGATTGTTAATGTTTGTAGCTTTAGTCGTATGATCATTTAGAATACATATAATAAATGTTGATTAATAATAATATATTATATATGTTATATTATTATTAATCATATAAAATTTAATATTCAATATTAATCTATTATATTATTCTACATTAATAATTGATTGATGAAACATTATAAGATTGATTAAATTATAATTAATGGGAAGAGGCATGTCCTTTCAAGGACATGCCTCTCTAAATACATATATATATAATCAATTGTCATTACATTAATCTCAATAATAATGAATAGACATGTCCCATGAAGGGACATGTCTCTCTTAGCCTCATTCCCAATATAAATGAAAGAGAGATTGTTGCATTTGGAAAACACATACAACATAGAGTGCTATTAAATTTGCAGCTATCCTAAATCTTAACACCCCACCCCACAAAAGGGATCCTTTCAAGCTCAATCCACCTTTTGGAAATCGGCTGAGGACAAAGGGAAAAAAAACCCTAGTAAAATTACCAAATAGGGTCGAAACTGGGAAATGAATCACAAAGTGCCTAATAGAAAGAAACCCTTTCCAACCTCGAGACTCAACCAGTCAAAAATCCCAGAGATAGAAGTAAGAATAAACATGATGAATAAATTTACAGATGGTATGTATAACCACTCTAAAACTCATGGGATTTTTGCAAAATGGCTGGGAGATGAGGGGACGACGAAGGACATAGCATAGTGGTTTAAAAAAACATTCTCGGGACAGGTAAGTATCACTATCCTTAAGAATAACTTTCTTTTTCTAGACTGCTCAGATCTTTCACTTAAAGCGATGCTGTTAGATGGTGAATGCCCTAGTTCTAAAAACAAGGGTTTTATATTTATTGACTGGTGTCCAAATTTTGATCCTATGAATGTTGAAAATATTGAGATAATAAGATGGATAGGATTGCCTAATCTGCCTATAGAACTAACGCATAACACCATTATCAGAGACATCGCAAATATGATTGGTAAATTTGTAGATTTTGAGAAAGATTTCATCAATCAATCAGATGTTAAAGTAGCAATCATAATAGATAATGTGGTTAAAACCCTGAAAACAATTAAGCTTAAAATAATGGAGGAAACATACACCATTAAACCTAATTTTTGTGAACCCCCAAATACTAACAAGAATAAACAGAGCATAAAATTTAATACTCCATATGTCAAAAGAAGCCTCAATCAGGTTAAAGGGGGCTTTATAGTGGAAGATGTCCAGTCGGATAAGGAACATGATCTAACCTTGGGCAAGGCCTTATCTCCACCCCCGCACAAGGTAATCCTGAGTACGATATAAAAGGTGAAAAGGAAATTGCAAATACACCAACAGATCTGTAGTTGCAGAAGTTATCTCAGGAAGATATAACAGAGAATAAGGACAGTAAAAACTTAGAAGGAGAAATAAAAGAACAAGAAATGGCAATATTTGTAGAAGAAACTCATACACTAGAAAACAGTAATGAGAAAAGAAAAATCAGTGATGGGAGCAAATGGAAAAAATCAATAAATCCTGAGCAAGTAGAAAATATCTGTGAAGAAATCCTAAATGAGTACATAGATTCACTAGTAGTGGAAAATTTAAATATGGAAGAAATAAATAAGGAGAGACAACTATTAATCCAAAAAATTATAGAATTAGAGGAGGAAGAAATGTCACAACAACTTTTAGAAGAAGAAATAGTGGATTTGGAGGACTTAGAAGGAAACAAGGAAAATAATATCCTGGGAATAACAATAACTGAATTTGAAACCTCCAATCTAGATTGTGCCAAAACTCTAAAGAAAAGAGGAAGGAAATCTTTTTCAGAGTTCAGAGAAAGAGATGGGAAGGCAAAAGATCAGACTAAGATCACTGAGTTGTTTAATGCAGGGATGGGGAAGTACCCTCCCACAGAGCAATGAAAATTTTATTTTGGAATGTTAGGGGCATAAATGCCCCTAGCAAGTAGCGCATGATTAAGCGTTGCATATCTAAGTAGAAATGAGACGTTCTGTTAATCCAAGAAACTAAAATGAACCTTACAGAGTTGGACATACTAAAAAAGAAATTGGGACAATGGGAAGTAATAGGAGTCCCAACAAAAGGAGCTTCTGGAGGGCTAGCTATAGCATGGGATCCAAGATAGGTGACTTTCTCAATAATATGTAGTGGCAAACATTGGATGTTAGGAACTATCAAAAGCATCAGATCAAATCTCAACTTCAATATAGACAATATATATGTCCCTACACAATATTTGGACAAAAGAGTGGTATGGCATGAAATTGGAGAAACCCTTAACCAACATCCAAATCAGAACTATATTTTTGGAGGAGACTTCAACACGGTTCTAATACCGGGAGAGAAGAGAGGGGGAATATTCCGAGTATCCACTGCTTCACACGATTTCGAATCATGGATAAATAAAAATCAACTAATGGAAATTAAAAGGGAATAGGGCCAATTTACTTGGAACAATATGAGGATGGGGTTTAACAACATTGCAAAAAAACTGGATAGATTCTTTTTTAAAGGGATATGGGCTGATTTCCCTTATACTCTTAGGGCAGAGATCTTCCCTTACTCAGGATCTGATCACTTCCCTATCCAACTGAACATCACTGAAGATTATAGACCTATAAGGTGCCCCTTTAAATTTGAACAAATGTGCTTCAAAGATGAAAACTTGATTGGGCTTATTAAGCAATGGTGGAGAAGCATAAAAGTGAAAGGATCTAAATTGTTTGGCTTAATCACTAAACTTAAAGTTATAAAAATCAAATTAAAAAGGGTGGAACAAGAATTGTTTTGGAAACATCTTTGAAAATAAGGAAAACATTGATATAGAACCAGAAGACCTAAATAAATAAATAATAAAATATGGGATGAATGAGGAATTCTACCAAAAAGAGAAATCTTTAAAAATACAACTAGAAGATGTTTTAACAAAAGAACTTTTCTGGAGGCAAAAAACTGGAGAAACGTGGCTGGAGGTAGGAGATAAGATTTATTTTTTTCACAATAGTACTAAGGTCTGCATGAACATTAACATAATTACTAAGTTTAAGCATCCCAATGGGACAATATTCGAAAATTCAAAAGTTATCGCAGAAACGACGGTTACATGTTTTAACAATGTTCTTAACAATTTGGAGGGTTCAAATCTTAAAGACCAAGTCAAGATCCTAGAACCTCATCAAGGAAAACCAGAATAAAATGCTCATAGCCAAATTCACAAAAGCAAAAATAGAAACATTAATAAAAAATATGAAACCAGACAAAGCCCCAGGAGTGGATGGCTTTCTGGCTTTCTTCTTTTAGAAATGCTGGAATTTAGTAGGGGATGAGGTGATCGAGGCCATTGAAGGACTCAGAAACTCAGGTAGCTTCCTTAGGGGTAAATAATACCCTCATAGCCCTGATACCAAAAAACGAGAAAGTTGAGGGCTTTAATGATCTAAGGCCCATCTCCTTATGTAATACCATTTGCAAAATCCTAACCAAAGCAATGGCAAATAGAATACAAAAAGTACTTCCTACCATAATAAGTGAAGAAAAAAATAGGTTTTGTACAAGAGAGATCGATTTATGATGGATTCATTATAACTCAAGAAGCAATTCACTCCCTCTAGATCAATAAGAACCCGAGTATGCTCATTAAATTAGACTTCAATAAAGCCTATGATAAAGTGGACTGGCACTTCTTATGTAAGGTAATGGAAAAGTTTGGGTTTGATAAACAATGGATAAACAAAATCTACTAATGCATTTCTACTCCTAAGTTCTCGGTCCTAATGAATGGATCCCCTGAAGGCTTCTTTGAGTCATCAAGGGGAATTAGGCAAGGAGACCCACTATTAGCATTTCTATTTATTATCATGACCGAGGCTCTTGGTAGAAATCTGAGTGCAGCTAGGATAAAGGGGTCCATAAGGGGTATTAGAATCACTATTAACACAGAACCAACAACACATCAACAGTTTGTAGATGACACAATGCTTTTTGGACAAAGCAGCATTGAAGAGGCAAAATCCATAAAGAAAATATTAGAAACATATTAAAAAGCGGCAGGTCAACAAATCAACAATGATAAATGAGAAATTTTCTTCTTTAACACAAGGAGACAAGAAGAAGAGGACATATGTAACATCTTAAAATTTAGGAAAGGAGCCCTCCCCTCTAAATACCCGGGCCTACCTTTAATTAAAGGTACAAATCTACATTAGCATGGGACAACATAATACCTAAAATCAAACAAACGACTGAATCCTAGAAAGGAAAATGGCTATCCTCAGTAGGCAAAGCGGTTATGTTAAAATAAGTCCTATCAACTATCCTTATATACCATCTATCATGTACCCAACTACCAAAAGAAAAAAGGGATGTAATCAATGAACTACTTAGGAAATTCTTTTGGCAGGGTGCAAAGGACAAAAAAAGGATAACATTAGTAGCATGGGATAAATTATGCCTTCCTAAAAAAAATAGAGGCATGAGTTTCAAAAACATCAAGGATCAAAGTAAGGCTTTAGGGGCCAAACTCATATGGAAAATTCTATCTAATCCCAACCTAAAATGGGTAAAGATTCTTAGACACAAATACTTAAATGGTAGGGACCCCTCAACCATTTTCAGAACAACCAATCCAGTTAAGGGATCCAGAATATGGAACTTCATGATGGACTGTAAAAACATTATTGGGGAAAAATTGACATGGAACATAGGGGATGGGAGAGAAGCCTTATTTTGGGAAGACTCCTGGGAAGGGAACCAACCCATAAAGACTCTTGATAACTTTGAACAAAGCAAAGATATTCTACAAAATCTACGGGGTAAGTGAGTGAGGGATTACATTGAACCTTCCTCGTTGGACAATACTGAGGACCCAAAATGGAAAACTATGGAAGGGTTAGATATCCCAGAGAGAAATGTTCTTACAAACATCTTGAGTCAAAGAAATATAACATTGAATAGATCAAGTGACAAATTAATTTGGGGAGCATCCAACACAGGGGAATATGTTACCCAAGAGGGATATAAATTATTAATGAACAAACAGCTTAGACCAAAAACTATTCTACCAATACACCTTTGCTGGGACAAAGTATGCTTACCCAAGGCAGGGCTCTTTTCATGGCTAGCCTTGCAAAAGAAAATACTAACTGCTGATCGTTTTACTAAAATGGGGTATGAAGGCCCTAGTAGGTGCCCCTTATGTGAAAAGGATAATGAGAATGCAAACCACTTACTTCTAAATCACACCTTTTCTAGAAAATGTTGGGAATGGCTATGCTCGAAACTAAGCTTCACCTCTGGTTTACCAAACAACATTATGAGCCTCTTCCAAGCCTGGCCAAATTACTTTAAAAGTAGCATATATAAAATATTATGGAAAGTCTGTCCTTCCATAGTCATGTGGGAAATTTGGAAGGAAAGAAACAAAAGATTGTTAAAAGACAAGAAAATGGATGTAAACCAAATCATAAACAAAATTAATGCATCCATTATTGAAATAGGGAATACAAGAATCTCTAACATGTCTGGTTCACACAAATCAATGACTCCATGGGACAGTAAGAGGGTAGGATTAAAACTTCCAACATTTGTTAATAAACCAGAAATGGACAAAACCAAGGCCATACAAGAATGCAAATGGAAACCGCCCCAAAAAGGTTGGCACAAACTCAACTTTGATGGGGCTTCAAGAGGAAACCTAGGCAAAGGAGGAATAGGTTGTGTAATTGACAATGAGGAGGGAAATGAAGCGGCAAACCTCTCAAAATGTATAGGGATCCAAACTAATAACAAAGCTGAAATGATGGCATTAGTCGAAGGTCTAAGACTATGTATCAATCTTAGATTTCAAAATCTTGAAATTGATGGGGATTCAACTAATATAATAAATGATCGTAGAAAAGAAAGCACACCAAACTGGCGACTAAACTCTGTCCTTAAAATAGCTTTAGATCTACTGCCAAAATTGGCCAATTACACCCTTAATCACATATTTAGGGAAGGCAATAAAAGAGCAGATGAACTAGCTAACCAAGGGGCGGATGGTATCTCCTCTGAATCAATCCTTATTAAGGAATAACTAAGGAGTTAATATTCAGAGTAACTCTGAGACAGAAGAGTTCCTTAATCATCTTTACACTTACATGGCTAGGTCAAGTTGAACCCATACATATATACTAAGATAAACTAGAAAAAAGACATCTACTGGTAAGTACTTTGGGAACATTCACACCCAAATAGTTATTTATTTACAAATATGGGTTCATAAGTATATATATTCATATATACTTATGACACACTCATACAATGAATATATATATATATATTTATATATATATGTAAATATATATATATATATATATAAAATTTTATATAGTGTTGGATATATAAATATCTATATTCATATACTCACATAGATTATCCATATGTTGGTATAAATAATCATGTGCTATATCCTACCAATGTATTCACTAGTGGTTTTAAAAAACATCAGGCAGTAATGCATATATACTTATCTGCAATTACCATCTATGATGGGGAAGCCGACACTAAGACTAGATGAGCCCTGCAAAGTTAATTTAACACATGCCTTTACATTAATTATCGACACTGACTAGCATAAGTAAGAATGAGGGCCATTATTAATATCTCAATTTTTGACATCTTTTCAAACCTTTCACTTAACTCCATATCATCATTACCTCAACTTATCTCCAGACCATGATTCCCAATAGATTGTTTAAACATTCTAAGGCAATTAAAATTAGACGATTTCCAGTTTTGACCTTACACGAGCCTTTTAATGAGACAAATCCTTGGGGAAAGATTTGCTCTCGATAGAAATGACTCGATATGGAAACTTGATCTATAATTATTACCTTACCTTGCACCATATCATGATTGACAACTCATCTCATTAAGTAATCAAGACAGAAACAAAAGCAAATATGATCAATAAAATAGGCCCTTCCTCGAATCGGATAGCAAAATAAAATCAATCTCCCTTATCTCCCAATAGCCAAACAGTGGGATAGCTCCAATTTGTAGAAGAACAAGACTGAGATATGGAAGTTCATATAACAATTTTCTAGGAAGAAGTAATGAGGACAATGGCTTTCCGTGGAGAAATCAAACTGGAAAGGTGGAATCGTATTCTGCGACGAGTAGACGACATGACAAGAAGGGCAGTTGAGTTTGTAATTGCAAATAAGTATTTTAACTTTGAATACACCCTCAATACCAATAGTGATATAATAGTCGCGTTCATACTATCCCCGTTTCTAGCTAAAATATCTAAAGAGGATATGATTCATCTTTGTAAAATGGTGTTTGTCAAAGAGTGGCTGGGCGGATTAGAAAACACCATTTATAGTGTGAATTGGAGAATGGAAATCCCATTTTCGGAAGTATATATGGAGGCCCCAATTGGAAGCCTGGAATTGGATTGTAACGTCATAAGACACCCTATCATTGTGTTACGAGACAAGAATAAATATGACAAGATATGGCCAGAGGTGGAGAGTAATATCCACTTTATGCTCAAATGGCTTGGAATTGTTAAGCAGCCAGAACCTAACTGGCTTTGAAACTATTTGCTGAAGGCGGGCTAGGAGGTACTAGAGGACATGGCAGTAGATGACCCTATAGAGGTCCATTTTGTGTTACCAAGTTTATGTAAGAATAGTTGGAAGGAGCAGATGAAGGTTGCAGGGAAAGGCAAGACTCCAATGGCGAAGACTGAACCTGAAAGTGAATCAGAGGGAACAAATTATTGTTCTCAGGCGGAAATTGTAAGAACCCCTTGTGGCTCTAAATTTGACAAACATTGAACTGTGGTTTAATTTTGAATGTTTGACAATTTGTCAAACACTTTGCAGGCAAGCTCTGATACCACTGTAGTATCCCTTGCTAAATGATGGAGAAAGATGATTTTTCTACTCAAGGAATATTGTCAAACAAGTTGCATACAAT
>MU228250.1:2383783-2405326 GCA_018584345.1 Thuja plicata | reverse complement strand
TTTAATAATTAATTATCATTAATGGCCATTAAATATTAATATCTCTTAAAATACTCATTATTTTTCCAAACCATCTAAACAGGAGGTCATGACTGTCAACCATCATGTGACCAGGTGCCCTGCTAAAAATAGCCACTGCTAAAAATAGACTTACTATAAATAGTAAGTCCCTCAAACTGGAGATTCTCTGAAACTCGATCCTAAGATATCTGACGCTCTTTGCAGACACCCTGCCAATCCTGGCCATACCAGAAACCCCACTTACTAAAAATAGTAAGTCAGCCAAAATAACCCGAACAAGAGCAAACCTGATAAATTGAATCTCCAGAATGGAATCCCAACCCTGGCTCCCCAATCTGACCCCCTCTGAACACCCGATTAGCTTGCGAGGGTCGCCAAACCAAGCTAATCCTGAAGTCTGAAAAACGGGGACATTACAAAAATAGGCGTGAAAGATTTTCTACCTGGGAATCTACCTTTATAAATTAGAATACGAGTGTCCTAGGTAGTTTTTAAGCATATTATATTAAAACTTTAATAGACAAAAGGGTACCAGTGTTAGGAGGTTAAGCTCATTTTGAGACTATTAAGGTTTTTTTTTTGTTGTTTATAGATACTGCTTAGATATTTACATACAGAGTTATAGCTCAAAGCACAAAACTGAGCAACATATTTGATAAGTTGTTTTTGTTTTACATACTCCGGTCATAATCATTGGACAATAGCTTACTTAGATATATGGAAAGACCTAGCATTGGTTATTTTCTTACTCAGCTTTTATAATTTATTACTATGTGATTTAGGGTAGAAATGGAAAGTAGATTAGAGATCATTTAGTTGTAAAAGGGCATCTTAAGTTTCTGCTTTATGGTAAAATATAGCTTGAGATTGGTTCTGAGGAAAACTAGATTGCACCTATCCTTTATTTTCAAGGATTACCTAGATACCGGAAATGTCTCATAAAAGTAACATTAGATCCCTCTTACTGGACGGACACTAGATATAAGGAATAATGATTTAGTACTACATGTGAAATTATGAAGGTATACATTAAAACATGTCTGTACTTATTTCACTTACATTTATATAATTTTTTTACGCAAAACATATATATATATATACACATAAATATACATGTATATGTATATCTATCCAAAGATATATTTGTATATATATATATATTGCACTAGTTGTAGTTTCTTCACTTTTTCTCGGACTTATATAATAACCGCGACATTTCTTTAACCCATCTTGGCCCGTAGGTGCGAGACGCTTCATTTCCTCACTTATGAACTTAAACTAAAATTGAACTGTCAGATAGGAGATTACTTAAGCCTTTAGCCCACTCCTCCTTATCAGGCCTTTTCCACTTCCTGCAGCGAGTCCCAACCTGACTTTAACATCCGAATATTATACCAATGTCTTCGCCCATTAAGCTCATAGGACCCAAAAACCAGATTGCCTTTGAGGGGCACATCAAAGGCAAAAGACTAATGAAAATACTGCTATGATCCCATCATTTGGTCTTCAGGGAAGTCTTTAGAATATTAGGTAGAGAACTCATCTGTAATTCAGATAGGTATCGAGTTAACTCGGACATACCAGCTATGTTTATTGCTATGGCCATTCAGGTGGATCCTGATAAGAAAACAATTGTTGAGTTATGCAGGCGTGTCTGCAGAAGGAAATACTTGAAGAACCTAGATGCAGTAATTTCAAATATCAGAAACGACTTGTCTATTCCCAAACCTAGATTCTATGATTGACCTTTATTTGGAGGTAAACTTGTTCCGACTTACCCCATCCTTAGCATAGAGGATTATGACTTGTTTTTAGCATGGACTCCTACGATTAGGAGAAATCTGGATTTTTTATTTACCTTCATGCATATCAAACGACCCTCAGAAGACAATTGGTTTGAGAACTATATCATTGATCACCGGGTGGGATATTGGGAAGCGGATGACACTGACAACTTGAACCGAGTCATGTCAGGTTTGAGCAGAATGGACAGAAGATAAACATATCTAAAATTAGAACATAGTGGCCTTCAAGATTCCCTTACCAATAACCATTATGGGATATTTTGAATTAACAAATGTTAGCTCATGTAGGAACTGGAAAGGAGGACAATTTAGGAATTCTGTAGATATAAAAGTAACTCCTATGAACCTTGCTTGGAAGATATATTGGGAAATGTAGTCCAAACTTTACCTAAGAGGATGAATGGTAGTTCAGATCTCTATAAATCTTCATCTTGATAATAATTTTCTGTGACACACTGTGTTGAATTTCTTTGCTTAAGAGGGGTTTTGAGGTCCTTGTATCTTGAACTCAACGCAAACAAGAAGTTCCCTGTTGGGTTGATTTCTAGGTATGAGACTTCATAATCTCTACTTTAATGATTGGTTAATTAGTATTATTCTATTGTGGTAAAATTTATTATCGCAGGCATTAATTATTCATTTGTTCAAAAAGAACCTTAATCTTGAATATGCCATAATAATTTTGTGTAGAAGGAATGAAAATGTAAATTTGATTATCTAAAAGCTATAATGTAGAGGATGAAAGCATTTACAAATGTGTCGAAGCACTTGTAAATGTTTAAGAAGCTGTATTATTTGAAAGGAGCATTGGCATATGAATATGGCTTAAAGTTTGCATGGATCTCAAGCATCACTGGAATATGCAGGGCAAAATACCTAATAAAGACCATGATTGTTTCATAATGTTTTAAAATTCAGTATGGATTATATACAACAATAGGATAGGCTATGAAAGGAGGAGATCTTACAATTTGATTAACTATATCTGTTTTTCTCAAATGTCATAAAATAGAATGGAACGTTTTGCCTTTTGATTACATGTTGGACACTAATAAGGATCTTAGCCCAAAGGTACGAGGCTTTTTGCAGATCTGACAACAACAAAGGAGAACAGGTTGAAAGTAAAATCAGGTCCCAAAATTTGATGGTCCCAAAGAACATGCACATGAGTATTTCTATGAATACCATAGATTGACAAGGTTAATGTAATATGGAAGTTAAAAGTAATATTGTAAGATGGCTTATGAATCTATGTAACATGATGAAACCCTTATATAAAGGGGATTGTGTAATATAAATCAACATGTAAATGAGGAGGTCCACTCCCTCTTTCAACACCCGCATCATACGTGGGGTAGATGTAAACTGGAAAACTTATAATTTCTTGGGGCAAGGCTAAAGCTTTTCTCCGCCCTACTCTTTCCTACCGGCGCCCCTAGTGAGTCGAGTTGTTTAGGTTGGAAAAATAATAGTAAAAAAAGCTTTGGTTTATGCCTTTTACCTATAAACAAAATAAAAATAAATTATGTTTGCCTATTGTAACCTTTTGGATACTTCTTGGAAACCTTTATAAGCAGGTGGCTAACATTGTAGGGAAACATCGTGGAGTTATCTACTTCTTGTGTATTTGCAATTCTAGTTGGAATTGAGTTTTTTGGTGTGCCGTTTTGGAGGTGCAAGACCCTCACTAGTCTGGTGGTTGTAGTTTCTGTGCGAGTCACTCCTCATCCTAATCTGCCTATCTATCCAAATTTGTGAAGTCTTTAGTTGAAGACAAATTTGATATAATTTGAGATATATCTTTATAATCTGAAAATATAAATACTTTGTTCTTGGAAAGTCACTTATATTGATGGTGTATGCTTTGTATTAACATCTAGTGGTGAATAATTATTGTTTTTGACTCACGACTATAAGATTGAAGGCTATTAGACACACTATATATATATCTATATATATACATATAGTGGGGACTGTAAATTTCACCAACGATCCCTTCCATTTGCATCCTCCAGGCGATATCATCAAAGACATTTTTGTACGGTGAAAGGGTACAGGAGTGAGGATTGTCGTACGGGAGTAGGAGCCTAGTGCCGTACCGGTGAAGCCTTCCACATGGGTGAGTGCCAAGACTAAGTTTCGTCTAGTGGATGGTGAAGGTGTGTACGGGTGAAGGGAAGTGTCATATGGGCATTACTTTGCCGTTTTGGATGATGACATACAGGAGTAAGGCCATACGAAGGTGGAGTTCAAGTGTTGTTTGAAGATGGGTCGTATGGAATCAATAGTCGTACATAGCACAAAATTTATACTTGCCATACTCAAAGGGGTTACATGGGCAACACTATCGTATGTGGGAGGTATTTCTATGACACTTGCTTTGGTACATTACAGTGGTATCAAAGTTGGTGATCTTGCCAGCTTGTTGGGAAACATTAGATGTGGACGAGGAGATCCCATTCATTTAACAAGATGGGGGAGTCAAGCATAGAGATGATGACATTGTTACGAGACTTAACAAAAGGAAAACAACAACTTAGTGGGACTTTGGCAAAAGGACAATATCAAACTGGCGAAACATTTTGGCTTTTGGCGGAAGGAAGGACAAATGGAAATCATAATGGGCACGACGATAACTTTGTTAGTGAGAGGCCCCATACATAGCGTTCCCACACACGCCCATTGATGCCGACGTTTCCTCAAAGGACTGAACAACGCGGAGAACAAGAGCCTACCTTCTTAGAGATGCAAGATCAGTTGAGACAAGATTGGTTTGATGCCGGATTTGGAGTAGAATTACCCTTCAAGGATTATGTGAAATTTCGGATGAGATATTCTAAGAGCCATGGCCATCACAACAATGACATCAAGTGGAAGATCAATACTTTTGATGGGTTTGGAAAGACATTAGTAAGAGCATGGCTACAAAAAGTGGATACCTACTTCCAGCTCAATTCGTTGCCCGAAAACGAAGCAATTGAATTGTAGCTCTTCACTTGGAGGGAATTTCTCACGAATGGTGGTATCATGAGATGGTCACCCTCGGTCACCATCGAGTCACTTCATATGCTAATTTCATAGAAAAACTCATTGATTTCTTTGATGGGAAGGATTCAAAACTCAACTTCAAGGAGTTGGCACAGTTGAGATAGAATGGACCAGTGGACAATTACAACACAAAATTTTAGAGGTTGTTTGTGTTGGTTACTGGCATTTCCGAGAGGAGACTGGTAGTGCTATTTATGGATGGGTTGATAGAGTCCCTGAAGGGTAGGGTCAAAGGTTTCAACCCCAACACACTCATGAAGGTGATCAAGAAGGTACGTGACATGATCACCTCATCCTCTTCTTCTAGGAGTTACACACATGACAAACAACTACTCACACAAGGAAAATGATAGGATACTGTTCCCAAAGAAGCCATCAATGGACGAGGCAACGAAGCAAGAGCTTAGGAGGAAAAAGCATTGTTTCACATGCAAGGAAACTTGGGAACTAGGTCACCGATGCTTAGGCAAGGGAAAGATCCACTACATTGAGGCGGTGTTTGATAGTGAGGAGAGCAAAGAATCCGAGGTGCGAGAAGAAGAGACTAAAGAAGAAATTAATCATACGGAGAGGATTGCCACACTTGTGAGGAGGGGAGGCACCATTGCTGCAGTTTCTGGGGCTCCGAGATGCATTGTATTCTATTCAGTGTTCCATAACTTGCAGCGAGTTGTGCGAGTTCAGGCAGGTTGTGGGCCGTGTAGTACCTAGCGAGTTTATATGACCTGCCAGCATGACTCGTCGGGTCATGGGTCATGACCCGCATGACTCGCCAAGCCAGCGGGTCATGCCATGGCCCGCGCACGGCAGTAGTCATCTACCAAGTTTAAAAAAAAACACTGACTTTTTCCCTTATTTTTTTTGCATATCTTTTCATTGTTTCCCCAAAAGGTGTCTTATTTGCATGTTATGAGAAGAAGAGAGGAAAAGTAGAGAGGAAGAAAAACAAGAGGCCATAGGTTTGCAACCAGCACGGAAGAAGAGCATCAAGGAGTACACAAAATCACATCAGGGAGGCATAGGTTTGCATTCAGAGCATCAAGGAGTCCATGGCGATTGTTCCAAGACTTCTCAACTTATTTGAAACAGGTAAGTGTTAAATTTTGTAGATTTTGTTGGTTTTTTTTGTATGTTTATTGATTTTCCATTTTTTTTTTAAATTTTAAGTTTAACTTTGCAAATCTTGAATTTTTTCTATTAAAATATAAATTGCATACTTCAATGAGAGAAGTAGAACACTAGCAAACCCTTGATTTTTTAAAGAAAAAAATATCCAGACTCATGCTAGTCTTCTCAACCCTTGTCTTCATTCATTACAACCTCTGTCTTAGGACTAGACAGATTTTGGACACTGACTCCTCTCCGATCACTTTAGCAGAGATCGATCCAGAGTCCAAGTGGCTCACTGAGTCTACCGATCCTGTCTTCACTAAGGAGGACCATGAGTGGGTTGACCAAACAGACAGAGAGGCTGAGGTTGTGGCTATGGCAGAGGTGGAGGATAGAGCACGATTAGTTGCCTGTGCAGCTGATGTTGATCAGAGTGACACCTCACAGACAGAGACTATGGCTTGTCAGTCATCCAGGACCTACCTTAGACACATTTGTAGGAGGCAGATAGACTTCTCGGGGGTTGAGGCTGAGCTAGAGCTTGAGCCATAGACTTGTTTTTGTTTACACATGTTTGGGAACATTTGATGTCATGGATTTCATGGATTTTATATACATTTGACAATATTTAAAATTTTGCATATCTATGTTTTCTATTTCCTTTAGCTACAATTTACGTTTGTACTTATGTGATGGATGTATGTTTATGCATGTGATCAAATTAGCTTTCATTTGATGATGTTATAGTGTCTTTAAGCTTTATTCAATAATGAGCGCATGAAACAAGTTTTAAATTGTAAAAAATCTCTGTTTTTTTCATTTTTCCGAGTCGTTGGCGAGTCACAAGTCGAGTCAATCTTGCAGAGCCATAGGCGAGTCCGAGTCATGGAACTTTGATTTTGATTTCGAGGCACACTCTAGGGTTAAAAAGTGGTATTCATGCTCAATAATAGAGCCACACTCAATTTCATCAATTCATCACTCATCACCAGGAGTTTGCATACGGTGGAGCACGAGGGGTTCAAAGTCAAGGTGGTGGAAGGAACGTACTATTTTGTACTCACTTGGTTTTGAAGTTGAGCATTAGCATGGGGAACTACATAGTGACAGATGATTTCTTTGTGGTGGATTTGGATGATACAGTCACAGATGTCATCTTGGGCATTCAATGGTTGGAGACTCTCAACAAGTATACACAAAGTTTCAAGAGGATAGAGTTCTCATTCAAGATGGACGACAAGGTGGTGTTGAGAGGAATGTCCAATAGGGGCTCGAGGCAAATCTCAACAAAGTAGATGGAAGTAATTTTTAGACATGATGAGGTCGTTTGGGCAGCACAATGTTTGGTTTCGACCAAACCTTTGAGTGGGCAAAAAACATACTACCATGATGATGAGCTTCAGGCAGTCTTTGGCAAACATAGTTTGGTCTTCGCAGACATTTCACGAGGTATACCACCACATAGAGGTTTTGAGCACACAATCAAATTGGAGGAGGGAACCAAGCCAGTCATCACTAATCCCTATCACCATCCCAAGAAGTTCAAGGAAGACTTATTTAAGATAATCTAGGAACTCCTCAACAAAGGTTGGATTAGACCTAGCTCCAGTCCCTTTGCATCTTCGATAGTCTTGGTGAAGAAGGATGGAACTCTCAAGATGTGCATAGATTACCGAGGCTTGACAAGAAGATAATCAAGAACAAATATACCATTCTGAGGATATATGAGCTCTTGGATGAGCTCTAGGGAGCAATCTACTCTAAGATTGATCTTTGTTCCGGGTATCACCAGATTCGCATGAGGGAGCAAGATGTGCACAAGACAACATTCCGTTGAGGGTGCAGTATACTTTTGCAAGATTGATCTCTGTTCCGGGTATCACCATATTCGCATATGCGAGCAAGATCTGCACAAGATAGCATTTTGTTGCCACTACGGTCACTATGAGTTCTTGGTCATGTCGTTTGGATTAACAAATGCTCCAACCACTTTCCAATCTTGCATGAACCACATCTTCAACAATTAGTTGCGCAAGTTTTTGTTGGTGTTGTTTGATAACATACTTATTTACAATGAGACATGGGAGGAACGTTTGAGGCATTTGGACGAGGTATTAGGGATCATGGAGTTATTTATTGTTTGCGAAGAGGTCCAAATCTGAGTTTGGGAGGACCGAGATTTTATACCTTGGTCATATCATTAGCGTCTGAGGGGTTCAAGTGCATCAGGAGAAGATTCAGGCAATTCTTGATTGGTCCACAGCCAGGACATTTAAGGAGTTGCATGGATTCTTTGGATTATGTAGTTATTACAGGAGTTTCATAAAGGGGTTTTTACAGCTAGGAGCACCACTGACAAATCTCGCTAAGAAGGGAGCATTCCATTGGGATGAGGAGACACAACGGGGCTTTGACAGATTGAAGTAGGTCACGAGTATGTGTCCAGTTCTTGCATTGCCAAATCTCCCTAGACCCTTTGTCCTTGAGTGCAATGTGTCAAGGAATTGGAGTGGTGTTAATGCATGATTGCCACCCCATTGCTTTTGAGAGTCGGAAGCTCTCAAGAGCCGAACAATTATACTCGATCTAAGATAAGATGTTCGTCATCATGCATGCATTGGCCAAGTTTTGGCAATACCTTGCTGGAGAAAGATTTGTGGTGAGGACCCACCACAGTAGTTTGATATATTTCTTGGACAAGAACAACTTGAATGAGAGGCAACAATAATGGGACAATAAAATCCAAGCATATAATTTTGACATCAAGTATGTGAAGGGGAAGACAAATGTGGTGGTTGACACATTGTCCAGGAGACTCGCCATATGTTCAGTATCAGATTTCAACAGATTGGAAGGCTCATTTTTTGGTCGAGTACTTCAAAAACACTTTTTGCTTGCTAGTTGATGGACAGTTAGATATAATTTGATAGGTACAAGGTGGTGGATGATGTTATTGTCTGCAAGGATAGGACCTGTTTGGTACTAGAATCGAAGATGAAGGGGAAGATCTTGAGGAAGGTTCACGACTCACCCTTGGTAGGACACCCTGCATACCTCAAGACTTATATTCAAATTCATGAAAGGTTCGCTTGTAAGAACTCTTCAAAGGCTTTGGTGCTGTACTGGATGTTTTTTGTTTGTTTGTTTTGCAAATTTATGTTTTTTTCTAAATTCTTTCAATAAGGGTTTTGAATCAAACAAGTGACTGAAATAAAAATGCTGAAATAAAATCAAACTACTACTGCAATTTTTTTTAATTTCACCATGCAACGCTAAGTACAAAGATAATTGATTCCGGCGAATAAACATAAGCAAAAACACGTTCTACAAAGCATAAAGAGCCTGATTTATTTCAGAAGACGCTGCTGCAATCTTATTGTCATAGTAAGGGCTGAGATTTTTGATCCTCATTCTTAATGCCATCCTTTTCCTTCCAAACTTCTAACCCACAAGAATAACTAGTAAAACTTGATGCGGCATTGTTCATGCTCTGTAGCAGCACTATTCACGGTACTGTTGCAATTTTACTATTCACGGTACTGTAGCAAATTCACTATTCATGCGCACAGTAGCAAATCACTATTCACGCGCACTGTAGCAAATCACTATATTGAAGCACAATGAGAATGTCTGGATCTGCTGTAGTTTTACCTTCCAATCCTTCAAACCCTAGATGAAATTCTTCACTTTTAAGCATAAATAGAACTCTTGAATGCAAAATTCACTGGATATTTCCCCAACTCAAATGGTTGCAACACTGAAGATTTTCCGTTCTCCAATGGTGGCTGCAAGTAGAAACCCTCGTTCTCCAAGCAAGAGCAAAAATCAACCAAAGTTCAATAATAATCATAAACATAATCAGAATGAGCTCTTAAGTCTCTTTTATTCTTTTCTTGTGGGAGCTCAAACACTTTCCTAGCCAATGTGGGATAAAAGGTATATTCCCACTTTTAATTTTTTTTTCACTTAAAACTCTATAGTTACTGCATAAATAATTCTTTTAAAATTAATTGTTCACTTGGCCCCATCTATGATAAATTGACCCTTCACTTAAGTGACTTAAGTTATAATATAAAATTATATTATAACTTTACCATATAAGCTCAAAACTGTTAATATTTATTTTAACCAAATAAATATTAATATCTCCATTATTACTCATCATCTTTGCACGTCGTCTGAACTGGAAGCTGATGTGATCAAGCCGCATACGACCATACCCCATTTCTAAAAATAGCAGGGGTCTCTCTTTGTCCCCCTCAAAACTTACTATAAATAGCAATTTCTGCATACAGAGTCCTGGAGACCTCGAACGAAAGCCAAACCTGCAAAACCCTGACCCCTGAAGAAGATTCATCCCTTAAAGGACCCTCTAACCAACCTAATTAGCCTACGAGGGACAAAATAATAGGCAAATCCCTCAACTCTGATGCTCACGAAAAAATGGGGACATTACAGTCCGCCCTCCCTGAAATTGCTTGTCCCTAAGCAATCTCCACTATAGAGAAACTCCACTGAAATAAAAAAACCAAATGAAGACTGAGAACTGTCCCACACTGAGACACAACTGCAGCACCAGTATAACCACAACTGCCAAAGGTGATCAACAATCCATCTGTCCAACTCTGCGCACTGAAACTGTGCATCTAAAAAAGACCATGTACGTGCAAATCAAAAGTAACACTGTCAATAACCCAATGTACACATTGCAATAATCTCCAGTGAACCCAGACTGAATTCCCGATGCACACGTAGGATCCAACAACACACTGAAGAGTGTCCAACCAAATATACCTGGATCCCAAATCCAAAATAGAAGTCTGCCAAGAAGAATACTCCCAGACTTTTGCGGCTCAACGCTGATCCCAACTTCATCATACCAGAAGTGGTGAAGCATACCTATGGGACCCATCCAACTTGCAGTACTAACCCTGCCACCACCTAGATCCCAGTATAAACGAAACACACATCCATCCATTGTAAGAAAGTAAGGATATCCGGAATCACCTGCTACACCAAATCTCCCCCGATACTCTACTAGTTCCGCATGGATATAAAATCCAGCTGTACTACAAAGATAAGAACTACCAAGGGTGTCTGTATCACAACCACGATATCCATCCTTCGCTAAACTGCCATGGATGTACCGACTCTGCAAGTAGTCTCTCAGCAACTTGCAGCTACTAACTCCATCAACTGAAGCTGGCATATACCCATCCCATAAAGAATGGTATGATTCCGGAGCCAATCCACATCGACGCATAATCAAGTCCTCTACCTCTGGATCAAAGGAAAAATGATGAGCACTCCTCACTGTATAGTTACGGTAAAAGGCTCCAATCTCTGTCAAAGGCTCAAAACTGACAACTCTAGAATCAAAAGATGGCTCCAAACTCTGGCCCTGAATTGCTAATTGGGTAAATGCCCTGCCATATCTCTCTGCATACCGAATAGCATACTCTCGGTCATGAAATAAGTGAAGGTATTCTAATTTAAATGCCTCCAAAGCACTCTGGATGAATTTCAAATCGCGAAGATGAGTACCAACCTCGACCCCATATTGTCTCTCCTCAAACCCTGCTCTCCAAAGAAGGTACTCAACGTACTTATGTGTGCAGTCGAAGCGAGATAAGGTTGAATCAACCTTCTCTCCAGAAACCCTCAATTGATCCCTCCATCTCTGTGGCTCAACAATCTGTCGAACAAAATCAACTGCATGGGATGAAAAAATAGGATTGTTTCCAGAGGAAGGAAACAATCGAACATGAGAGTCGATCTCCCAACCAGATGATACTCTGCATATATCTCGTGAAGAAGATGGAGTAGTGTCATGAACAGTTACACAACTCACTGACGAATCCACCTCTACATCGCAAGTACTCTCAATGATCTTCCCTGCATCATCTATTAATGTGCTGAGTACTGGAGAACCTGACACAACCAAAGGCTCTCGACAAGTCTCTACCAAGGTACTCATCCCAACTGTGTCCACAACACCTAAATACGTGATGGATGTAGTCATATCATCACTACAACCCGTGGGTGTCAACTCATCACCAACAACCTTTGTAGAAAACTGAACTGAATCTGTAGCTGGTGAAGACTGCACTCGGCTCAACTCCACAGTAACCTCATCCAACTATGACTGCAACTCCTGAAGAGCCAACTTGGTGCTCTCCCATACTTCTGTAGTTACCTCAAGGTCTTGAGTGAGCTCATCAACCTCCTCTTCCTTCCCGTTTAGTGCTTCATAACAAGTGCAACCCCACTCAAGAAGGTAATCTCTGTCAGCTAATAACTGCAAGCAATTATGTTTCATTATTCTGACAGCCTCTCGTAATGAATTGATCTCTATAAGGGAAAGACCACTATCACTGTGCTCATCTGACATAGGAGCACCCCAACCAAATACAACTAACATCTGATGGGCAATGTCATAATGCTCTAAGGCTATAGCAATCTGACTATCACTCACCTTCAATTGTCCGATCACATGATGTCTCTGAATACTCTGGCCCCCATGTAAGCTCTCTGACCCACAATTTGCACTGTGATAGGAAGTTGTATCCACAATGCTCACCTCATGATCAAAATCATCATGTGTGCTATCATCAGCGCACACATCAACAATCGAGGCACTGCTACTAGGCCTAAACAAGTGACTCATTAGATAAAATGGAAACTGCTACTATATCAATCTCCTCACACACTCCCACTCCCCATGTAACTGCAAGTCCCTCCAAGTCATGATCTTGGGACCTATCACCAACCAAAGAATTCTCAGATTCATTTTGTAAGGTCTGATATGACAAATCAGACTCACTGCAACATGAGTCGTCCTCATAAATATCATCAATCGTACCCAAATCACGAGTACCAACATCATCCACCAATAAATCCTCGGCTATCTCATGTTGATGCAAACACATCTTGCTGCTGTCATAGAAGTCAGAATTACTAGAGCTTACATTTTCCATGCAATCCGCAAAATTAACACTCTCATGCTAGTCAAAACTCAAGGTGGCACCAATAACATCTTCTGCACTTTCTCTGTCATCAACACCATCAATAGGCTCCAACAAAGGATTGCTGTCATAAAAATCAGAATTGTTATCATGACTGATAACAACTTCTGGAGCACTGAAAGTACCAACGCTCTCCTCAAAACTCACCTTATTTCTCCATTGCTTCCTTTGCACTAATTAAATTATTTTTATTAGTGTTTACCTCCCTTTTCTTTTGTGACGTAGACCCCTTAAACATAGAAGTCATATACTGTGCTAATCTGTCTATGGTTGCCGGGTGTGAAAGCAATTCATCCATCCTTTCCCGACTTTGTCTAAGTTTATCCAATTGTTTTATTAGGCTGTTCTACTAGTTTCTCTGTTTAATTGATCTCCTCAATTTTTCCATGATTGTACAACTGCAAGAGTGTTGGTCACTCAAAATAAATGTTTGAGCTCAATGATTTCCACCCCAACAAGATGGCAGGAAACCGCTCTGATACCACTGTAAGAACCCTTCAAAGGCTCTGGTGCCGTACTGGATGTTTTTTGTTTGTTTGTTTTGCAAATTTATGTTTTTTTCTAAATTCTTTCAATAAGGGTTTTGAATCAAACAAGTGACTGAAATAAAAATGTTGAAATAAAATCAGACTACTGCTACAATTTTATTTAATTTCACCATGCAACGCTAAGTACAAAGATGACTGATTCCGGCGAATAAACATAAGCAAAAACACGTTCTACAAAGCATAAAGAACTTGATTTATTTCAGAAGACGCTGCTGCAATCTTATTGTCATAGTAAGGGCTGAGATTTTTGACCCTCGTTCTTAACGCCATCTCTTTCCTTCCAAACTTCTAACCCACAAGAATAACTAGTAAAACTTGATGCGGCATTGTTCACGCTCTGTAGTAGCACTATTCACGGTACTGTAGCAATTTTACTATTCACGGTACTGTAGAAAATTCAATATTCATGCACACTGTAGCAAATCACTATTCACGCACACTGTAGCAAAATTACTATTCATAGGTACTGTAGCAAATCACTATTAACGCGCACTGTAGCAAATCACTGTATTGAAGCACAATAAGAATCTCAGGATCTGCTATATTTTTACCTTCCAATGCTTCAAACCCTAGATGGAATTCTTCACTTTTAAGCACAAATAGAACTCCTGAATGAAGCTCTCTTGAATGCCAAATTCACTGGATATTTCACCAACTCAAATGGCTGCAACACTGAAAATTTTCCGTTCTCCAATGGCGACTGCAAGTAGAAACCCTCGGTCTCCAAGCAAGAGCAAAAATCAACCAAAGTTCAATAATAATCATAAACATAATCAGAATGAGCTCTTAAGTCTCTTTTATTTTTTTTCTTGTGGGAGCTCAAACACTTTCTTGGCCAATGTGGGATAAAAGATATATTCCCACTTTTAATTTTTTTTCCACTTAAAACTCTATAGTTGCTGCATAAATAATACTTTTAAAATTAATTGTTCACTTGGCCCCATCTATGATAAATTGACCCTTCACTTAAGTGACTTAAATTATAATATAAAATTATATTTATAACTTTCCAATATAAGCTCAAAACTATTAATATTTATTTTAACCAAATAAATATTAATATCTCCATTATTACTCATCATCTCTGCACGCCGTCTGAACTGGAAGTTGACGTGATCAAGCCTCATACGACAATAACCCATTTCTAAAAATAGTAGGGGTCCCTCTCTATCCCCCTCAAAACTTACTATAAATGGCAATTTCTGCATACAGAGTCCTGGAGACCTCGAACGAAAGCCAAACCTGCAAAACCCTGACCCCTGAAGAAGATGCATCCCTTAAAGGACCCTCTAACCAACCTCATTAGCCTACGAGGGACAAAATAATAGGCTAATCCCTCAACTCTGATGCTCACGAAAAAATGAGGACTTTACATCGCTTGGAAGGGCCTCAAACATGATGTGCTATAGCATGTCAAGGAGTGTGCCACTTGTCAACAGAATAAATTCAAGCATACTTTTCCAGCGGGGTTAATTCAGCCTTTGTCGATTCCCGACCAGAAATGGAAGAGCATGTCGATGGATTTCATCATCGTACTCCCCAAGGTGCACAGTAAGGATATTATTTATGTTGTGGTGGATCTGTTAACCAATTATGCACATTTATTTTTCATTTCCACAGATTTTCAGGCAGTCCAGGTGGTAGAGTTCTTTTGAGAGGTTCCATTTGCATGGCCTTCCGTGGAACATAGTCAACAATAGAGATAGTTGTTTCCTCAGTACCTTTTGGATGGAACATAGTTATCACCAAGTACGAGCTATAACCCCCAGATAGATGGCTAGACTGAGGTTGTGAACATGTCGTTGCAGGGCTACTTGAGGAAGTACGTAGCAGTGCAACCAAAATCATGGATTTGTTGGCTCCTTTTGGGAGAGCACTGCCACAACACTGCCTATCATATGTTTATATGTATGAGACCTTTCAAAACACTTTATGGATAGGAGGCTACAACATTTGTGGATTTGGCATTAGGGAATAGTTGAGTACTGAGGGCCAAGGAGTGGTTGCAGGAGAGTTTGGATATCCTTAGGTCTCTCAAGGATAATCTATAGCAGGCCTAGAATCAACAAAAGATGTACATCGATCAACACATTATTGAGTGGAGTTTGGAGGTGAGAGATTTGGTATACCTCTGAATACAACCATACAAATAGTCTTCCTTGAAGATGAGTGATGTTGAGAAACTCAAGTCTCGCTTCTATGGACCATACAATGTAGTACAGAGATTAGAAGTTGCCTATGAGGTGGAGCTTCTGAAAGGGAGTTGGATTCACAACATGTTTCATGTTTCATGCCTCAAGAAGGCAGTTGGGAAACATGTCATGGTTTTCGAGTGTTAATTATATAGCTTCAGTCGTATTAAAGTATACTGTAAATAATAAACTTGATTTACAGTATTAATGATCTGTTAAGGACAAATCGTAATACATCATTAAGTCTGAATTTGTATTTGTCTGCGATCTCATATTAGGACCAATTGTATTATGATCGGGCATGTATTATCTAGGCCCCGGTTAGACTTGTCTTTGGACAGTCATCGGGTGTCTTGTAGTAGTTATGAATCGGGTCTTTTAGATTAGTTAGCATTCACATAGGGTCATGACCCTATGTGGCATAAGCCACGTAGAGTCATGCCCCTACGTAGGTGTGACTCCTTGATCAGATATATATAATATGATATCGTTGCTTGGGAAAATATCAATCTCAAGTACATATAATTACTGGCAGCGATATCAGAAGTAAATATCTCCTTCTGCAAATACACAATACACAGTGTTAAATAGATTCTAGTAATGTTAACATTGCCACAAAATTGTCTTAAAGCATTACATCAGTGTTATCCTTATATCTGGTATAAAGTGATAATTGCACTCTATCTCAGATCTAAATTCCTTAACATGGTATCAGAGCCTAACTGATAGAGTTCAATAATTATTGATTGAAATTACTGTTCAAAATCTAACTTACATAAAATCCATTCAAAAGTGCAACTATGGTGAACAATATCAGACTCGAAGGCAGTCTTGAAGGTGCATCAAACTTTGTATCATGGAGAATTCGAATAATGATCATCTTTCGAGAACTTGAATTGGAATCATATGTGCAAGAAAACAAAACCGTGCCAGACAATGAACCATATAAAACAATATGGAAAAGGCACAACAATAAAGGCATGAAAATTATTAGAGATGCTGTAAAGGATCATATACTGCCAAGTATATCAAAATTAAATTCCGCCTATGAGATGTTCATGACTATTTGAAACACATATGAAATCATTAATACTAGCAGGCTTCTCACCTTGAAACAACAACTTCTTCATATCAAAATGAATAAAGGGGAAACAATTCATCATATTTTATGAGAATCTCGGAATGAAAAGATCAACTTTCAACTATTGGAAATAATGTAGATAATAAGGAATTATCTTTGATAGCCCTTAAAGGGTTAGCAACTTCTTGAGAATCGTTTATCCAAGGGATTAGTGCACGGCCCGAACTACCTAAATTTGGTCAACTTAAGGATGACTGCACTCAGGAAGAATCAAGATTAATTACGAGAGGGATCAGTCCAAATAAAGAGGGAGAAATACAAGCCCTACATGCAAACACAAACAATAAAGGAAAGAAAAGAAATTTAAAACGAAAAAGGGGGAAGAATAATCCTAAACAAAACTACAAGAGGAGAGATGTGTCCAAAATACAATGCTACAAGTGTGATCAATTTGGACACACACATATGTACTGTTCGGAAAGAAAGAAAACTTATGCCTCTATTGCAGAAGTCAAGGAAGCTGAAAATTCACTATTCTTTTTAGCCCTATCAAGTGAACTAAACTCTAACAAGAACACTTGGATGATTGATAGCGGAGCATCTCGACACATAACTGGATTCAGAGACTAGTTCGAAACTTTTGAAGGACACTCAATTGAAGAAGTCACAATAGGGGATAACTCTACCTATCTAGTGAAAGGAATTGGGACTTGTTCAATACAATTGAAAACCGGAGTTACCCTACAACTAAAAGATGTACTATTTGTACTAGGCATGAAGATAAATTTGGTCTCCAGTTCTAGTCTAGCAAATCAAGGATATCAAGTCACTTTTCAGGGAGATAAGGTTCTATCTTGGCCTAAGAGTTCTAACCTTAAGAATGCAATCACCATAGGGTTCAGAGATGGAAGTTTATATAAACTTTGTAACACTCAAAACCTAGCCTTAAATCATGAAATCTCCAAAACTAATGAAATTTGGGACGAGGGCTAGGACACCTCCATTTTCGTGTCCTTCCCTCCATAGAAAAGATTGTGACCGGCTTACCTAATCTGAAATCTGAACATGTTGGAATTTGCAAGGGATGTGCTTTAGGAAAGAATTCCAAAGGATATTTTCCATGTAGTGAACATAAATCAAAAGTTGTACTTGAACTTATTCACACTGATTTGTGTGGGCCAATGTCAGTATCCTCATTAGGGGGATTTTTGTATTACGTGATTTTTGTCGATGACTACAGAAAACCTTGGATTTATTTTCTAAAGCTCAGAATCAAATGAAGTATTCTTCAAATTTAAAGAGTTCAAAGCATTAGTTGAAAATCAAATTGGGAAGAAAATTAAGACTCTAAGATCAGACACTGGGGGTGAATACATTTCTGTAAACTTTAAAGAATTTTGTACTTCTGTTGGGATTAAGAGGGAGTATACATTATGTTATAATCCACAAGATAATGGAGTGGCAGAAAGGAAAAAAAAAACCATCATTGAAGCTGCTAAAGCCATGATGCATGATCAAAATCTTCACACTTCATTCTGGGTTGAAACCTTAAATACGACAATATATATTCAAAACATATGTCCTCATTCAATCTTAGAAAACATAACACCTGAAGAAGCCTTTACAGGAAACAAACCAGATTTAAGTCACTTAAGAATTTTTGGCTGTCCTGTGTATATTCATGTTCCTAAAGAAAAGAGGTCCAAACTAGAACCCTCCGGGAAGAAAGGCATATTTGTTGGTTATAGTGAATCCTCTAAAGCCTATAGAGTTTATATTCCAAGACAAGGAACTATTGAAATTAGTAGAGATGTCAAATTTGAAGATGTCGCATATAAACTTTTTAAAAATATTAATGAACCAAGTGATGAACCAACTACAAAATTAGATGAAAAGCCTACTGTTGAGATTTAGAGGGAGAATTGTCCAGAAGATCATGAACCCATATCATCTAATCCTGAAAATGCCGAAATCCCACCCAACAGGAAAAGACCACTATGGGCAAGGAAGATGTTTGAAGAAAATAATGTAGCTCTTGAAGAAATCTTTAGAGAACATAAGAAAACAAGAAGTCAGTCATGCTATGTTGCACTTATAAGTGAGCTCATAAAAACATAACCATCAAATGTTGAAGAAGCCTTAAAATCCCAAGCTTGGAAAGATGCTATGATCGAGGAATATCAATCTATATTAAAAAATGATGTCTGAGACATTGTACCTAGACCTAAGAACAAATCAGTTGTCTCCTCTAAATGGCTATTCAAAATTAAACAGGCACCAGATGGTAGTATTGAAAAACACAAAGGCAGATTCGTTGCTAGAGGGTTCTCTCAGAAGGCTGGAATTGATTATGAAGAAACATTCACCCCTGTTGCTTGGTATACATTCGTAAGAACTATAATTGCCATTGTTGCATCTAAAGGGTGGAAGATACAACAAATGGACGTAAAAACTGCATTTTTAAATGGTGTCATTGATGAAGAAGTATATCTAGAACAACCAGAAGGTTTTTTTATCCATGACAAGAACACCCATGTGTGTAAACTAAAGAAAGCTCTCTATGGTCTTAAACAAGCCCCCAGGGCATGGTATGAAAGGATAGACAGTTACCTTACCAAACTGGGGTATTCCAAGCATGAAGCAGATCGAAATATATATTTCAAAATATCAGAGGGTGATATGCTAATACTTGTTCTCTATGTTGATGATCTTCTAATAACAGGGGAAGATCATCTCATTACAAAGAGTAAACAAGACCTTATGTCTGAATTTGAAATGAAAGACCTAGGCCTCCACTATTTTTTGGGACTAGAGGTATGGCAAAAGGAAAACTATATTTTTCTAAATCAAGGCAAATATACTTTTGACATATTGAAAAAAATTGGGATGATGGACTGTAAACCATTATCCACACCTATGGAGACAAACCTTCATAAGCTCAAAAGTGAAGCGTTTGAATCTGAATCTACGAATCCCACATAGTACAGACAAATAATTGGATCACTAATGTGTTTGGTGAATACTCTCCCTGATATTTGTTATGCAACAAATGCATTGAGTCAATTCATGTGTGAACCTAAGAAAATTCACGTCATGGCAGCCAAACACATTTTGAGATACTTGCGTGGAACAATTGGACTTGGTCTAAAATATGACAATGTTGAAATACAACTTCAAGGGTATTTAGATTTTGACTGGGCCGACAACTCTATCGATCGTAAAAGCACTACAGGATGTTGTTTCAGCCTTGGATCTGCTATGATATCTTGGTTCAGCAGGAAGCAATCTGCAGTTGCTCAAAGTTCCACTGAAGCAGAATACATAGCTGACTCTATGGGAGCTCGAGAAGCAGTGTGGTTAAGAAAGTTACTGGTTGGACTATTTGGGAAGTTCTTGAACCCCATTGTTATACATTGTGATAATCAAAGCTGCATGAAACTATCAGCTAGTCCAGTTTTTCACAACAGATCCAAGCACATAGAAATTCCCTATCATTACATTAGAGACATTGTGGATAGAAATGTCATCAAGTTGGTATACATCAACACTGATGAGCAAACTGCCGATATATTTACCAAACCTCTTTCAAAAGTAAAAGTGGAGCACTTTAGAGGTAAACTTGGTATGATTAAAATATAATTGTAATTCCTGAGATTGAGTCTCAGTTATGTTTAAATTTAAATGTATATTCATTTAGGGCCCGTTTGGGTACTGGATTACCATATCCTGGATATGGTCAATTCAGGAAGATGCTGCAAATTCAGGAAGATCCTTATCTTCAAAATGAAATCTGGAATATGGACCGACCTGTTTGGTTCACCCAGAAGATGAATGAGAAGATGCATAAGGAATTTTAATTTCTTTGAATATGGTGTGTATATATGTGTGTATACGCACACATGCACACATGTGTATATATACATACATATATGTGTGTATATATACACACATATATATATACATGTGTGTATATACACACATGTATACACATATACATACATGTGTGTGTATACACACATATACACATACATGTGTGTGTGTATACACACATGTGTGTATATACACATACAAGTGTGTATCCATGTATACACATATACATACATGTGTATATATACACACATACACGTGTGTATACTACTATACACACACATTTGTGTATATATACACACATATACACATATGTGTATATACACACACATATACACATGTGTGTATATATACACACATATACACACATACATGTGTGTATATATACACACATATACACATCATACATATACACATACAAGTGTGTATCCATGTATACACATATACACACGTGTATATATATACACACACATTTGTGTATATATACACACGTGTGTATATATACACATATACACACATACATGTGTGTATATATACACACATGTACACACACCATACATGTGTGTATATACACACATACATGTGTGTATATATACACATACAAGTGTGTATCCATGTATACACATACACACGTGTATATATATACACACATACACACGTGTGTGTATACACATATACACATGTGTGTGTATATACACACATGTGTGTATATAATATATATACACATGTGTGTATCTACACACACGTGTATATATACACGTGTGTATACACACGTGCGTATATACACACAAGTGTATATACACACATGTGTATATATACACGTGTGTATATATACACAAGTGTATA
>MU228250.1:2348771-2378291 GCA_018584345.1 Thuja plicata | reverse complement strand
GATCAAATTAGATTGAAGGAAGATCTAGATCAGATTTTTGGAAATTTTGTATTGACAGAATGGAAAATGGATTAAAGACTCGAAGACAGACTTGAAGGTACCTCCGATTTTGAATCATGGAAACTTCAATTGATGTTGGTATTAAGGAAGAATGAGCTTAAGACAACAATGGAAAATCATCATAAACCTAATGCAAATTGATGAGCGGAGTTAATGGGAAAACCTTAGACAACGAGTAAGTGCTCGCGCCAAACTCTTCAAATTTGATCAACTGCATTCAGAAGAGTATAAAAGAATCATGAAAACCAGAAGAGTAGACACCTTATGATTGAGAGGGAGTTCACTAAACACTTTTGAGGTAAAGTTGACATGATTATTGATTATTATACTAATGTTATTTTACAACTATATGGGCCCTATGAAAATCATAAGGAAGTGATGACTTCCAAATGATTATCACTTGTATTTGTAAAAGTTATTGGAAGGTGACGACCTTACAATAACTTGACCTTCTATTGTGATAGACATCGTGTGATGGCTGAAAAAGATCATAATAGAAGATGTGAATGTTATTATGGTAAGTGCACATTACCTATGGACATTTTTTGAGTACTTGGTGGACATCATGTTGACTTGATGTTGGTAGGCCATTACTCTGAGCACTTGGTGAATATCATCTGACTTGATATTCTGTAGGCCAATGCTCTTGATATCATTATATGATATCTTTATAAAATCTTTGGGTACTCGGTGGACATCATGTTGACTTGATGTTGGTAGGCCGTTACTCTGAGCACTTGGTGAATATCATGTGACTTGATATTCTATAGGCCAATGCTCTCGATATCATTATATGATATCTTTGTAAACTTTTGAGTACTTGGTGGACATCATGTTGACTTGATGTTGGTAGGCCATTACTCTGAGTATTTGGAGAATATCATGCGACTTGATATTCTGTGACAAATACTTTTAAAGCTCATGCATTTGTGGATAGAATCGCCGATAGAGGCAATCCACACGATAGCTAGTGGATAGAATCGCCGATTGAGGCAATCGACACCCTGAAGCTCATAAGTTGTGGGTAGAATCATCGATAGAGGAAATCAACACAAGAGCTTGTGGATCGAATCACCGATTGAGGCAATCCACACCCTGAAGCTCGTGAGTTTGTGGATCGAATCGCCGATAGAGGCAATCCACATGAGAGCTTGTGGATCAAATTGCTGATTAAGGAAATCCACACCCTGAAGCTCATGCAGTTGTGGATAGAATCACCGATGGAGGAAATTAACACAAGAGCTTGTGGATCAAATCGCTGATGGAGGCAATCCGCACCAAACACTCGTGAGGTTGTGGATCAAATCGACGATGGAGGCAATCCACATGCGAACTGGTGGATAGAATCGCCAATGGAGGAAATTTACATAATGGGGATATTTTGATATCTCTGATCTGAATTTCACAATTAACTTTGTGATGGTACTTGGACGATGAATTTTATCTTCCCTAGCTAAGAGGGAGTGTTGATGTTTGTAGCTTCGATCAGATAAAATGAATGAGATGTTAATATTATGAGAATAGATTAACTTATGCATTTGAATATATATGATAATAATAGATATTATTATTATATATATTAATGTATTTACATACAATCATAATCGAGAAAAATAATCTATTATCATATTATTAATAAAATTAATTATTGAAATGGATTTGATCGAATGACATCATATTATTCATTATACAAATATTTGAATTGATAATATTATTGTATTATTCTATATTATATATATGCATATTAATATATATATATAATAATGATATTATTATTATTATATATATATCAATATACATATATAATATATATTATAATTGATTTAATAAAGTCATCGTATTAAAAATAGACCTGTATCAGTTATACTAACATTGGTGTCGATTAACCAAACACTATGCATTCTGTCAAATACCGATCGGGTGGTTGAGAGACCGATCATGTGCGTAAGGATGTGTATCGGCTAACGTATGCATGGTTATCGAGTGGTATAAGAATGCAGTTTCGCGTTTGGACCTTTATTATCACCCACTACTTATATCGGGTTGAATGGCAAGTAATATTGTTTATCACCGATTAATATCAGTTCTGTGGATATCAACTATTACATCAAATGTTGAGTATTATTAATCAATGATTGGATACTTAGTAATTGTCAAAGTAGTATTATCGGGTGCCTCTATGAAATGTGGAGTTGCTAAATGTTGATTAGCATTGTCGATTACTAACATCAAATATATTGTGAAGAGACATGATAATATAGACTCATGTCTCCTTAAGGAGACATGCCTCTATACTATTATGTCTACTATATTTATATTCATTTGTTGATTGATTGAAGACAAGTATATATGGAAAACAATACAAGTCTTATTTATCAAGTCAGCATAATATTAAGATTAATATATTTATATATATATCTGTTATTATATATATATATATGTATATATATTAAGATTATATAAGAAAATTTAAAGGACATAAATCTGATCCAAAATTTAACAGTTTTTGATTACTTAATTGTAATCATTTAATTGTTCTTTAAGGTTAAATGAAAGGGGACATTACAAGGTTATAAGGAATTGAGATTAACTTGAGTATGTTGACTTTTGATCTCATCACATAAGAAACTTGATTGTAATTGGGATCTCTTGTCATATAATAGTCTTTGATGCTCTTGACGAAGCACAATATTAAGATTATTGAATATTGATTGTAATTTTCATTGTGTATTTACATTTAACAAGTCATTGGATTATAAATTTATGAGTTTTTTCTTGTTTGCAAATAATAAGGTATTTAAATATTTTTATCGGCAATTATGCATATCATTGTTTTTCCTACTTTATAATTTAATTTCTTTTATTTATATACAACCGTGCTAGACTAACCATACTGAAGAATTTTTTTTGTCGTACCAACATATCAATACCTCATACCTATACCCAACCCTATACCAGAATGAACAACGTAGAATGTACAGATATCTAGTGGCTCTGTTTTTTTTTCAGTTGGACAACACTAAAAAGCCAACAAAAACAAACAAATGTTAAAAAGTTTATTATTTTTGTTGATGGAAGATTTCTTTTACACCTTTAATGCTCCTACTTTAGATATCTTGGGTAATTGAAAAATGAGCTCTCATTTTTGTTCAGAAGAAAGAGCTAAAGGGAAATAAGTTCAGCCAGCCTTTACTTTGGATATCCAAGTAGAATCTTTAAGTGGTATGTCCTTCCATTTTACTAAGGATTCTTCATATCATCTGTTCCTTGTGCTCCTTCTAGTTCCCTTCATGATATTCATAAAGATCAACAATATTAAATATAGGTGAAATACTAAAATCTATAGGCAATTCTACTTCATATGTATATTTAGAATCAAACTTTTTAGGAATCCTACAAGATTCAAACTTTATTATCTTCAGTTTATTGTATGTAACGCTCTGTGTCTTCGCCTTCAATCGACACTTTATACTTTTGTTTATTTTTTGATATGCGATAAAATCTCCTTGATCTGAAACATTTCTTGGATTCTGCCCATAAGTAATCATGAAAGTTGTTTTACCAATATTCCTATTTACTAAGTTCTTATAAAAAAATTCAGCTCATGGTAACACTTAATCCCAACTTCTTGTTTTCTCACTTAATAAATTTCTCAGTAAACTCCTGTTCACAACTTTTTTTGTCTATTTGTTTATTGATGATAAGCTAAACTAAACTTTAGGTTTGTGATCATTTTCTTGCATAAAAGTTCTCCAAAAATGTCCAACAAATGTTAGATCTTTGTTTTGGAACAAAGATCTCACAGTTTCTTTGAAGAACAAATTAGCTGTGTACCATATAATTAGTTTTCTTACAAGCTAAGAAATGTGTCATCTTTAAAAATCTATCAACAAGTACAGAAATTAAAGGATGTCATTTTTTAGCCCTAGGTAATCCCAATACAAAATCCATACCAATATCATCCCATGGTCTCTCTAAAAGTGGTTGACCTATATAATCCAACATTTTTACTTATTTCTGCTACTTGACAAGTTTTGCAATTTTGTATCATTTCTAACATCTGTATGCATCTGCAACCAAACACAATATTTTTATTTACAAGTGCTAATGTCTTATCAACATTACATCCACCACTACGTCTTTTTTAATCAGATTTTTCTCACTTAACTGCTAAGAATATATAATTGATTCCCTTCAATTGATAAATTTTCTTGAATTACATAATTCAACCACTTGGTTATATCTCTTTTTGGTGGTGATTTATAGGACTTCCATGCTTCAGAAAAATCAATTGAGTTTCATTCAGATTTTTTAATTCATCAAAACGGACTAGTTCAATTGTCAGTTCTATCAAGAAATTATGTCTTCTGCTTAATGTACTTACAACTTTATTGGGCTTTCCACTCTATGCGTCAACACAAATGAGTAATTTTGTAGAAATCCATCCCATTTGACATGTCTTGCATTTAACTTGTATTGCAATCCTTGATGGTTAGTGTACAAAACAAAGTTTTGAAATAATAGATAATGTTTACAGCTTTAAAATGCCTACACAATTGCGTAAAATTCTTGATCGTAACTATATATTTTATAGCATCATTCATGTTTTCATTGAAACAAGCAATAGGTATCCCTTTTTGACTTAGCTCCAAGTTTATTTCCACTTGCATCAAGATCAACTTTAATAACATCAAAATCTGGTAAAACTAACACGATTCTAAATTATTTTCTTCTTTAACTATTGAAAATCTATATGATTTTCTTCTTTAACTACTGAACTTTTGTTTGCCACAAGTCCATTGGAATCCTTTTTTAGCATTTCCAATAACATGTTTAATATGCACACATGTCCCATCGATGTTCTTGATACTACATCTATAAATTAGCTAACTCATGAATAGATTTAACTTCATAAATACTTCTGGTGTTGGCCATTCGAGAATAGATTTGTATTTTTCAAGATCCATCTTTAATCTATAGCAGAAATAACAATACCCAGATCTACCATTTGTTGATTCATAAAACTACATTTCTTTACAACATCATTAACTTTTCTTTCCTTTATCTTTGTAATACTAATCTATTATGTTCTAAATGTTCTTGTTCACTTTTATTAAAAACCAAAATGCCATTCAAGTACACAACAAAGTTACCAAGATATTAATTCAATACTTCATTCATCAATGTCATAAAAGTATTAGTTACATTTGTTAATCCAAAAGGCATAACTAACTATGTAACCTGGGGATGCGTACTCAACAAAAAAAGGGCTGTCCTAGAGTGGAAACATTTGAGGGAAGTGGAGATGTCTCAAAAACGTCCACAACCGTCCCCAAAATTGGAAAAAGTTTGATGATGTTTCCAGTATGTTTGCAAATGCTCGAAAATATTCAGGGGCGGTTAGTTGCCCCTACGACGGTCAGGGGATGCCTAGATAACCCTCAACCATCTCAGGGACAGCTAGCCCTCCCTAATGGCACAACAGTTAAAAAGTTCATTTTTGTTTTAAAAAAACTGAAAAAAAAATCCCTTGGATTGGGCTTGAGTTGGCATCCATACCTTTTTGTGAAAGTTACCTATATTTGTATGTTTTTGGTAATGCCATCTGTATACAATTTAATTCTCTTTGGCTTGTGTTTTGAATTTGATTTATTTCTTTTGTCATCCAAGTATTGCAGTTCATTTCAGATTTTGCACTTACAAATATCTAAATGAAAAAAATACAGATGTCCATATTTCAAGTCAGATTTCTCTTAAATCCAAAATTTATGGCATTTAAGATACTAGATATTACCTCTGTTTCATATTACTGTCCAATATTATTTTTAGATTTTAGGAGCTGTGGTAATTGCATTTTTGCAGTTGAGTTTACAACAGTGATACTAGGGCTGTAAATTTCAGATTTTCAACTCCAATAAGTGCTTTTATTTATATTATAGTTTTAAAAATGAATGAAAGAAAGATATTAATTGATGTCCATGGATGACCAAAAGGGGAATAAGAATAGAAAATAGATACAAAATCATATTATAGTTTTAGAATGAATGAAAGAACGGAATTATATTGATGTCCACAATCACCAAGTGGGGAAGAACAAAAGAAAAATATCATGTAGATTGTTACAAACGATGCACCAAATTACATTGCTATAGGCAAACTACTCATGAATAGACACATCCTTGTTTTGGATCTCATAACTTGACCTCATATTGGAGGTAATTGCATTTTTGCAGCTGAGTTTACAACAGTGACATTAGGGCTGTAAATTTCAGATTTTCAACTCCAAGAAGTGCTTTTATTTATATTATAGTTTTAAAAATGAATGAAAGAAAGATATTATATTGATGTCCATGGATGATCAAAAGGGGCTGAACAATAGAAATAGATACAAAATCATATTATAGTATTAGAATGAATGAAAGGACGAAATTACATTAATGTCCACGATGACCAAGAAGGGAAGGACAAAAGAAAAATATCATGTAGATTGTTACAAACGATGCACCAAATTACATTGCTATAGGCAGACTGCTCATGAATAGACACATCTGTGTATTGGATCTCATAACTTGTTCTCATATTGGAGTTAATTGCATTTTTGCAGTTGAGTTTACAACAGTGACATTAGGGCTGTAAATTTCAGATTTTCAACTCCAATAAGTGCTTTTATTTATATTATAGTTTTAAAAATGAATGAAAGAAAGATATTATATTGATGTCCATGGATGACCAAAAGGGGAAGAACAATAGAAAATAGATACAAAATCATATTTTAGTTTTAGAATGAATGAAAGAACGAAATTATATTAATGTCCATGGATGACCAAGAGGGGAAGAACAAATGAAAAATATAATGTAGATTGTTACAAATGATGCACCAAATTGCATTGCTATAGGCAGACTACTCATGAATAGACACATCCTTGTTTTGGACCTTATAACTTGACCTCATATTGGAGGGCCTTGACAAGATCTCATTGAACAAATTGTATGTAGAATATGGTGAAAAAACTTGCAAATACATATACAACCATGCTTGGGTCTTCAATATAATGAGGCAATACACAAACAAGGTGTTGGCCCATGTCGGACTAACTCATTTAGAAATGATAGTTATCATTTTACAATCTTTGCATCAGCCAAGGGCTTTCTTGAGGCACACCTTTGTGAGCAAGTTGTCAACATCTTTGTATGCCAAGGCTAATGCATTGGGTGACGTGCTTGATTAAGTTTTTAATAAGTAGGGCTTCTAACTTTTGACAAAGGAGATCATAGATGTAAGTTCCTGTTTTCATTATATACTTATTCATTTTACTAGTTTACCAGTTTTAATAATGTATTTGTTTATAATATTTATGTTCCCTTATTTTGTAGCTCATAGAGCCTTTAGTCGTCCTTTGAGTTATTGATGGAGAGAAGCTTATAAAGCTATATATATGGAGGCATGATTAGGGCCAAAGAGACCATTAGATTAATCTATTATGGGGTTGAGGATAAATATCATCCCTTAGGGAGATCATTGATTGGTAATGACAACATTCATTTTATGTGCCCCCTATATGTAACTTTACCTATTATTTGAATCCAACATTCCAATTTTGTCCATATTTTAAGGCATATAAGGAGTACCCGGGGACGCATTTCCGACATAATTTGACCCGTCCTAGAAACGGGGACGCCTTGGACTCTCAGAAACCCATCCACTAGCTGTCCCATAAAATTAATTTAAATAATGTTTAAGTTTTGATAATTCATTTGACTTCCACTCTCACATGAACTATCAATTTAAATTATTTAACACAAATGTTATATGTTAAGGTTCTATAATGTATATAAGCATGCTTTATCCATGTTTTTATATGAATATATAAATTTTCCTTATATATTTTAAATTTTTCCTGTTTTTTATATAGCCATCCCCACTGCCGTCCCTTGCTTCGAGAAAAAAAATCCGTCCTAGAAACCCATTTCCCCATACCCGCATCCCCCGTCTCGGAAGCCTAGGGTAACATAGATTTCAAGTGCTCTAAACAATCATAGAGTGGATAGAACTTGATTCTCAATTTGGAGTGAAAATCTGAAACCGAGATTTTTCCCAATACCCTCAATAATATCTTAGAACATTTAAATAAATACATTCATGTAGATAAATCATTGATTCACAACAAATAACCAACAAAATGTCCCAATAAAACTCTCAGCAAATATTATTGCATTATACAACAACAATACAATAATAATGGGATTTCAACAATCGAAAATCTGAACTACAATATTCAACAGTAATATCAAATGACAAGAGGAACCTGGAAATGCAATGGTGAACTCTGCTGTGAATCCACCCCGAGATGAATTGGGTTCTGTCAAATCCACCGAGAAAGCTTGAAGGTTACCGTCCTCAGGTTTCAAAATCGAAAGATGAAGCTCTCTGGATTCTCCAAGAGAAAATGAATTCATAAACTAAGCCTCCTCAATGAGACTCCAAGCCTTCTTTTAAGGCTGTAGTTGTGACTCTTCAGTTTCCCCACTTTGTCTCTTCATATTCCACTTAAAGTCACTTTTTAAATAAATATAACCGTTGAGTTATAAAGTGACATAATAAAATAAAGTAAGGAATCTTCTGGCATTAAAATGGTGTGCCAAACAAACTCGTATGAAGACGTGTGATAGCTTGCCGGAAAGCTCTTGGCGAGACGCTCCAAGTCCACTACTGAAATGCCAGGAAAACTGAGTTCTGTCGACTTACTATAAATAGTAAGCACCCTGGAAACCTTGTGGAAACTCCGATTGGCCTGAAACTGAAAATGCCTAGGCCAAACATCCCGTTGATCACCTGCTAAGCCTCGGTTAGCCCACCAGACCATGATGAAAAGGCTAACTATAAGACACAAAATAATGTGCCTCGAAAAGGGGACATTACAAATCATCCCTTCCCAAAGATTGCTTTCCCTCAAGCAATCTCTATTTGCATGTTGTGATCATAATACTTGGATCCCAAACCAACATTAGGGAAGCTGCTCTACCAATTTGTCGCATGAAACTGAAACAAATATTATGCCCTGACCTGTGAAGCCATTCACACAGCAAGAAAACAACAACCACTCTAATGCCAGGATCCCAAATCACTGCAGGATCAGTCGTACCAATCTGCCCTGTGTTGCCATCATCTGTGAGAAAGTCCTCAACCAAACTGAGAACCTCACTCCAGCTGAGATCACCAGCACCTCTACGGTCAGATGCAGGGGGAAACCCAACCTCACACCAATCGGCTCCCTGAATAAATACCACCCGCGAGTACGTCCATCCTGGATCCCATAAGCAAAAGAGCCATCCATCTGCCCAAATGGCTGAAATATCCTGACGCCCTATGCCCATACTGAGTGAATCACCAAAAATGTCCAACTGCCATAGCACTGCCCCTCTGGTCCGTCGCCCGAACTGGAAATTGTACTGAAGAGGCAAGGTACCCAGACTGCCGGACATGGCTTCCACCTGTAAGCAAGGAAGCGTACCAAACCAATCACTCATCCCACACCTCTGCAATAATCGGAAAAGAAATTTCTTCGTAGGTGGGTTGAATGGAAAACAGAGTGCATCCCATACAATGTGGCCAACATGCGATGCACTAACCAACTCTACTAGAATTCCTGAATCAGCATAAGGATTCCATAACTGTCTCTCAATACCTGGAGTCATACAATGTACACCATGGTGTGAAAAATTCATCCCAACAAGCATAATCACCATGCCCAGATCGATAACCCCGTACTGAATAAGCTCTACCCGATCATCATCATGCCTAAAATATGTGGTGATAGAATTACCATAAGCATTGGATGAGTTGGTATGATAATGTAGAGGAGTCGCGGCGGTGTGGAAAGATGAATGAACCAAGGGATGCTCGCCAACACGAGACATTTCACCATCAACGAGAGGTAGTGCAAGGAAAGTTATATCACCCATCATGCCACAAGACATAACTGCCCATCCTGGACTGCTGGTGTAAAAACCACACTGCTCAGCAATTGAGCTCATCTCGCTTCCCCAACCTGGTGACCAAGACTCACCTCTAATAACTGAACCTGGGTCCCAAATCCTGCAACCAACCTCATCCTCATCCTGGGGATAGGAAGTATCTCCCTCATCTATCTCAAAGAGGGGATTATCAAAAGTCAATTCAGCACCCATTTCAAACAAGGAATTGTCAACCACCTGAAAGTTATCTAACTCATAAAGAAACTCTAGATGATCCAAAGATCTTTTGGGACAACTATCCAAGTCATAGGTCGGTTGTATGCTATCAAGTTCCTGTATCACCTCCTGAAAGAATGCAGACCTTTCCCTGTCGTCCTGTTCCTTGTACTGGCTAGTGGTAACAATCTGATTTCTTGCTTCTTGAAGAGCAATACGTTTGTGTTCCAATGTTCCTTGAGCAACATTAAGCTCTCTGTTGAGCTTATTAACCTCGTCATCTTTTTTCCTTAACTGCTCAGCATAATTTTCAACAGCTTGTAACAGGTAGTCGCGATCTGAAAGTAAACACAGGTATTCTGCTTTCCGATCCTCAAAGGCTGTTTTGACCCTCTGTAAATCTGCAACATAAGATCCAATCCTTATACCACCTTGTCCTGTCTCTTTCTGAGCTTTCCTATAAAGATCGTCAATAATCTGGTGAGTGCTATCATGGTGAACAAGAGATGCAGTAATAGCATCGTTATTGACTTTTAGCTGACTCTTCAAGGCATGCTTCTCATCATTGTCATTTTGGGATGGATTATCTAATGGATCATCCAAATCAGCATTATACATAAGTGAGGTGCTGCTAAATAAGTCACATGACTCCTCATTACATGAATTGTTAAAGACATCCAACTGTTGGTCATGATCTTTAACCATATCTTTTCCATCTTTTCTTTGATCAAGCGAAGACTGAGAATCAATGGAAGTTGGTTGCTCTTCTCTAGTAAACCATCGTGTAACCTCTAGATTTGTTGCCTCTTCTTTAGCCTCTCCTTCATGCATTGATTCAATATTTGTTTTACAACCTCCTGCTTCGATAACAACCTCATAAGGCCTTTCTTCAATAACTGGTTTAGTTTTTTGTTCACTTATGGGTTGATTAATGACAGCTGGAAACTCTTCATATAAATTTTTGCACCTATCTTGTGCAAGTAGATCTCGAACCAAATTATGATACTGTTTCTTTGCCATTAAAGTCCTGTGTTGTAGCTTTGGATGAAAGTCCATGAAACTAGAGAAGGTTAAATCTCTCTAAACCTGTGGAGGAAGTGTGTTATACTCATCATACATGCCGAGTATTTCTGTCCTTTTTTATCAGGTTGTGAACTTTGGGCTAACTCTTGCTGTACTTTAACAAGATCCTTCCATACTTTTTCCAAACCATGCATCTTTCCTAGCTAGAAACTACTTGTCTCTGCAGGTGAATGTCCAAACTTACACTGCTCAACTCTTCAGATTAACTTGTAGTTGCCAAGGACAAGGTTCCACTTAGAGTTTAAATCTCACAGTTTGCTGGTATTGGAAGTTTCAGAATTAAGATAACCAATTGCCTGGTGTTACAACTGATTCTATGCTGATGATAGCACTGTAATACCCCCAACTCACTGTTATTTGAATTTTAAAGGTTGCAGTTTATGGTACTGAATGTGTTGAATATTACTGCTGGTTGAATGTATTGTTTCATATTGTTGCGTTGTGCAACACAAAATTAAATAGCAGAATAGCAATGTTGAGTTCAAGAAAACATAACATCAGATACCAAAATATAATTTAATGCACTATGTCCAAGTTGCTGTACAAAGGAACTAAGTTCTCACGAACCTTGACTGAGATGAATTTGCAATTCATACTTTGCAAAAGAAATATAAATACTTAAGTGTCCATACTCAGCAGTCAACGGAGGAAAGAGGATGCACGTTGTTTAACTTCAAAAACTCCCGCACAAGCATTTGCCCTTCCTTGTACCCAACTGTGATTCCTGAATTCTGTTTGCCCACCTGAACAACCAACACCCAACAGAGTATCACACGGGTAGTAGCCTCTCAACACTCCGGCAACCAAAGACATACAGGAATAGTAGTAGCTCTTTGACCGCATAGAGACCTGTTTAAAATTGGTACTAGGCATCGAAATCCTTCATAGGATTAAGAGAATGATCATCATTCGAATAACATGTGCATTCAAGCACCGAATATTTCATTCATCTGTGGCTGGACTTCTTGTAATTTTCGGCAATATTATATGATAATATTTAAACATTAGCCATTTGGAGCATTAGTCCATCGCAATATTTGCATCGATGTATTCTGACACCGCAAGTCGTTTTATTTTTATTTTTATTTATTTATATTCTTTTCCCACAACTTGATATCCAACGAGTCACCAATTCCGTGCGACTTTCTCCAACACGTGTTTCTTAAACTTGTCTCCACTGATGCGATGGTTTAACCCAGAAAACTCTGCTAGTTTCTTCAGACGCAACAAGAGCTCATTGCCGTCCGGATTAGACTCTTCAAGGTGATGTCCTGGGGTCCTATGTTCTCGGACTTCTGGTGTTCGATTGATATGTGGAGAACATTCAACCTTAACACAACTTTCCTTGCAGAGTCTTTCCTGGTATACTTCCGTTAGAGGTTTTGAATGGAACATTCGATACAACCACCATTCTGCCCTGTCATTGCCGAAACAAAAAATGCCATATGGCAATACCACTTCCCACGAGGTCTCCAAAACGCGGGAATATGAAACATCAGAACACAAAGATTTATAGCTTGAAAATATGGCAACCGATAAACTTAGAAGAGTTGGCGTAAATATTCATATAGTTGGAACCTCATATTTTCGAGATATCTTCTCATGTGGACACCAAGTATTAAATTATAAATCATTTATTGGCAAAGACTTGCTCAATTTTTATCGGGCCCCCATCCTTTTAAAATGTATAAACTCGAAGTAGATGATAAACTGATAGCTTCAAATATTAATTGCAAATCTCCAAGGTTACTATCAGGTCCCACTGATTTAACATTCAAAACTTCACAAGCAATCGCAACAAATTACATGTGAGACTTACGTCAATATTAATTTATTCAAAGCTCTTGCCACAAGCACTAAACTTGATATTAAAAAATTTCTCTTAAATCTGTCCCAAGAGAATACGAGACCCACGAATGCCCAGAAATAAAATTTTACTAACCCGCATCCAAGAGTCACCTTCATGCGAGAACCTGTCAACCCTTATGTGTTACCGGGAGTTTGTAAATGCTATCAAACTGCTTTAAGTCCCCCGTGTTCATTAAGCGTAGGCACCCACAGGTAATCCCAATATCACTCGATATGAGTAAGAGCAATGTATGATGCACGGGTCTCAGCTAATAGAGTTGCATGACCAATATACAATCTGGTTACCACAGCAGTGTGAAGATATCTCACAATGCCCCAAAAGCACAGTCACAACGGTGATGTGAAGGTTCTTTAAAACGCGGGGAATACACAGTCTTTGGCCAACACCTTGATTGCAAAAATCCTCTCAATCTCGATACCTAGCAACAATTTTCAGACTAATATATTCAACATCTGGACTGAGACCTTTTTCTTTTTCAATGTGCTGTGAGCAGTTTACTTGCTTGCTAGCTCTTAGAAAAGGAATATGATGACTTTCTTGAAGTGAAGCCAACGTTTTAATTGTTATGCCCAGATTTTGAAAAAAAAGTTTATTCTCCTGCTTCTGTCTTAAACTAAAAATGCTTATCCAATAACACTGAATTTCTTTACTCATAAACCCTTTTGTAAACAAGTCCTTGCTAAAACTCCACAGGCTGGCAAGAAAACCAGCTCTGATACCACTGAACTGTCCCAAACCGAGATTTTTCCCAATACCCTCAATAATATCTCTGAACATTTAAATAAATACATTCATGCAGATAAATCATTGATTCACAACAAATAACCAAAAAAATGTCCCAATAAAACTCTCAGCAAATATTATTGCATTATACAATAGCAATACAATAATGATGAGATTTCAACAATCCAAAATCTGAAGTACAATATTCAACGGTAATATCAAATGACAAGAAGAACTTGGAAATACAATGGTGAACTCTGCTGTGAATCCACTCTGAGATGAACTGGGTTTCCGTCCAATCCACCGAGAAAGCCTGAAGGTTTCCGTCCTCAGGTTTTAGAATCGAAAGCTGAAGCTCTCTGGATTCTCCTAGAGAAAATGAATTCATAAACTAAGCCTCCTCAATGAGACTCCAAGCCTTCTTTTAAGGCTGCAGCTGTGACTCTTCAGTTTCCCCACTTTGTCTCTTCATATTCCACTTAAAGTCACTTTTTAAATAAATATAACCGTTGAGTTATAAAGTGACATAATAAAATAAAGTAAGGAATCTTCTGGCATTAAAACGATGTGCCAAACGAACTCAGATGAAGACGTGTGATAGCTTGCCGGAAAGCTCTCGACGAGACGCTCCAAGTCCACTACTGAAATGTCAGGAAAACTGAGTTCTGCTGAATTACTATAAATAGTAAGCACCCTGGAAACCTTGTGGAAACTGCTTCGATTGGCCTGAAACTAAAAACGCCTAGGCCAAACATCCCTCTGATCACTTGCCAAGCCTCGGTTAGCCCACCGGACCATGATGAAAAGGCTAACTATAAGGCACGAAATAATGTGCCCCGAAAAGGGGACGTTACAAAATCATTTCTAACATTAATGTTGAAACACAAACTTGAACAATGAGATTGAGGGTGTTTTTTATTTGTAAATTTTAGATGCATGGCAAGAGAGGTTTGGTCTTAAGATGCAAAATCTTGAAAGGATTGCAATTTGTGTTTTAAGCCAACCGTGCAACACTTCAAGGTACAAGCACATTTGGAATCCACAATTAGATTTTATTTTTGAGGTTGAGAATCTTGTTTTCATTGAGGGCATTGCATGGATTGATTAGGTAGATCTAGAGGTAGAAGTAGTAGTCATGGTAGAGGAGAATAGAGAAAATGTAGATCCCTTAGTTGTTGGTGTTACTAATACACAGGTACATATCAGATGTTGGTGTCAACCACGACATAGGACTTACTATAAGTATAAATGTTGGGATGAGTGACGTAGCCACCTTTGAGCCATAGTCATATTTGATATATTGTTTGAATGCCATGTGTTTTAGAGTCCATGACTTTTGTATACACTTGAGTCTTGACAATATTTATAATTTAAAAATGTTTTTTCTTTTAGCTAAATGGGCATTTATACTCATGATCAGCATATAATTGTGCATATGATTAAAGTAGCTTTTATTTGATTAGTGTATTATGCCTTGAAATTTTATTCATTGAAGGTTGCATAATAAAATCTTTAAATTCATAAAAAATCTCTACATTTCATGTTTTTTTCAATTTTCCAAGTCTTAGTTGAGTTGAGTGTCAAGTTTGAGTCCAAGTCAAAAATCAACTTGCCAAGTTTGAGCTGTGTGTAAGTCTTGTAACTATGATCAAAGTAGTTTTAGTGAGTAGATGACTCATGAATACTAACAAGACTCCGAGACTTGGAATATTGGCTGGGGTTTACATTACCAAGCAAATGATTAGCATGGTGTCCATCCACCTTGAAAGTCTATGGATCTTTTTGTTCTCATTCTATTCTCCTAAGACACAACTCCTTGACTAATTTTGTGTAAAATAGAACATCTATAATTTCGTAGAACAATGGCATTTAACACATGCTTTACAGCTTCTTTATATGGAAGGAGGTGTAGGTGGGAGACCTTCTGTTGCAAGACTTCCATGATCTTATGGGGGTGTCTTTGATTTGTTAATGGTTTGCATAATTGGTTTTTTCCTCAAGTTGTGTTATCCTAATCATATACTTTGAATAAGTAGGATACTTTCACACTTCATTATTTTAGACATGTTGAACTTGCTTATTGTTTGGGTTTAGTACAAATTGAGTGGGTACTTGATGTGCTTGTGGGGGTTGTGAAGATGGCTTTGGTGAGGACAACATAGGCTAGGTTTTTTGGTTTGCCACACTTGTTGTGGTGCTTGTCCAGATTGTTGCCATGGTTGATTAAGAGGTTGCCACTGCCAGCCTGATAAGAGCTGATTGTATGGTTGGAGATTATTTTCTTATGATTGTGGCATTAGTTTCCATTCTTGTTGATATGGCCATGGTTTTGAAGAGGAGGAGAAGGATACATTTGAGTACTCCAATAAGGATTAAAAAATCTGATGATTAGTAGACATACCATGATATTGAGGTTTTTGTTGTCATGGTCTCCTTTGAGCAACAAAGTAAATCTGATTCTCATGTTCTTCCCTCTTAGAAAGAACTTGTGAGTAGTCATTATCCTTATTCTCGATGCTCGAAATCCATGTTTTCTTGTTTTGATAGTGACCATGAAGGTGCTTCTTTCTACGTGTGGCACAATAAAAGCCCAGATATCTAATCTCAGTTTTTTTTATTGCTCCTACAGACTTCGTCTGTTGGTAGTGGATGCTTGCTAGTCCTTGGCTTTCGTAGCCATTGATCTGAGTTGTTCTGTTGTTCTTACACAACTCACATATCTTAAATTTTCTAGACCTTGAAATATTATAATTTTCTTTGTAAGTTCAAACTATCTTAAATTTGTAGTTTAATCAATTATGTTTTTGCATCATATTGTTTTATCTTTGAACAAGCTAATGTCAATATGCCTTACATGATCAGATTTGATGTGTTTGTGAATGATTAAATATAGGATTGTGGGCAACCGGGATTCACAGTTGGAGAAAGGCGGCGTTTCTCAACTATATTGTCACAGTAAGTTATCATTTTACTTGCAGATTGAATTTTTTTCTTTTCTGTTCATTCCTTTCTTGTTTCCATTTTAATGATTTGTTGACATTCACGTGGAAGGGCATTACATTTTTCATAAAATCTTGAAAGGAGATCAAGTAGAGCAAATTGCTGAATACTAAAGGAAAATTTAGTATCACCCAGATAAACTAAATGGGACTTGCTCAAAGAAAATATTGGGCTATGTGATTGAAAGGACTCATACAAGATTTATGAGCCACCTATCTATGGTGGTTAAAAATGGACTGGTTACTCTGATATTCGTAGCACACTAACAAGAGAAGTTGAAATGATAACTATGAAACCAAATCAATCCAATCTTATTTCCTCGTGCAAGGGGAAATCTCCAATGATTTCCATTTTAGTGCAGAAAATTTCTCTTCATATGTTGATTGGGAGATCCACTCAAAATAATCCACTTAGATTTTAAAAATATGTTTTCTTTCTATCCCCTACTTTATTGTAGTTTTGTATGAATTTTTCCTAGACTCGGGTGGTGTATTCTAATGGAGGTATATGGTAGTCTTGAAAAGAATCCTAAGAATTGATCCCAGTACCTCATCTTCAAAATGTGACTGGTCCTGTAATTAAAGGTAGTTAGATATGAGCAGTTAAGTTTGTAGGAAAACCAAAATGTCTAGGAAAAGAAGTTGCTCTAATGGTTTGTGTGGCAGAATCAATCATAGATCACATACTCAGATCGGAGAATACTCGGTAAGCCCAATTTTGACTCTCTGAAAATTCTGCAAAAGCTTGGCAAAAACTCGACAGCTCAAAAAGTACTAAAATTTCTTATACAACACTTTTTTTTGCAAAATGTATCAAATGAGTCTAAAAACCACAAGGAAGTGTTTTCTATTAAATTTGATTGTTGAATACAAATGGATTACAAAATGACATCATCATGTGAAGCTGGATAGTGGATACAGTAGCTAGCTACTAGTAACTATTATGAATTTATGATGATTGTATTTGAAAGTCATAATAAATTTCCCAAGGTACCGGGTCCTCCCTTGGAACCGCCAGGTCTCTGTCCGGTTTGCACCGGGTCTGGTTTCCTGTGGGTTCGGATAGGATCTGGCCCTGTTGCACCTAGGGTGAATTTGGTCGCCAGTAGCAGAACCTGGGGCAAATTTGAGTTTTTAAATTTTTTTTTAATACTTTTTATACCTTTCATTTTGCCTAAAAAGAAAGGCGGTGTTTCTCAACTATATTGTCACAGTAAGTTATCATTTTACTTGCAGATTGAAATGTTTTCTTTTCTGTTCATTCCTTTCTTGTTTCCATTTTAACAATTTGTTGACATTCATGTGGAAGGGCATTACATTTTTCATAAAATCTTGAAAGGAGATCAAGTAGAGGAAATTGCTGAATGCTAAAGAAATATTTAGTATCACTCAGATAAACTAAATGGGACTTGCTCAAAGAAAATATTGGGCTATGTGACTGAAAGGACTCTCATACAAGATTTATGAGACACCTATCTAATGGTGGTTAAAAATGGACTGGTTACTTGATATTCGAAGCACACTAACAAGAGAAGTTGAAAAGATAATTATGAAACCAAATCAATACAATCTTATTTCCTCTTGCAAAGGGAAATAGCCATTGATTTCCATTTTAGTGCAGAAAATTTCTCTTCATACGTTGATTGGGAGATCCATTTAAAAGAATCCACTTAGATTTTAAAGATATGTTTTCTTTCTATCCCGTACTATATTGTAGTTTTGTTTGAATTTGTCCTAGAATCAGGTGGTGTCTTCTAGTGGAGGTATATGGTAGTCTAGAAAAGAATCCTAAGAATTGACCCCAGTACCTCACCTTCAAAATGTGACTGGTCCTGTAATTAAAGGTTGTTAGATGTGAGCAAACTTAATCAATTAAGTTTGTAGGCAAGCCAAAATGTCTAGGCAAAGAAGTAGCTCTAATGGCGTGTGTGGTGGAATCAATCATAGATCACACACTCGGACTCATAGTATACTCGGTAAGCCCAAATTTTTTGGCTTGGCAAAAATTCGCCGAAAGCTTGACAAAAACTCGACAACTTAAAAAGTACTAAAATTTCTTATAAAACACTTTTTTTTGCAAAATGTACAAATGAGTCTAAAAACTACTAGGAAGTGTTTTCTATTACATTTGATTGTTGAATACATATGGATTACAAAATGGCATCATCATGTGAAGCTGGATGGTGGATAGAGTAGCTAGCTACTAATAACTAATACAAATTTATGATGATTGCATTTGAAACTTGTCATAATAAATTTCCTAAGGTATCGGGTCCTCCCTTGGAACTGCCAGGTTTCGGTCCAGTTTGCACTGGGTCTAGTTTCTTGTGGGTTCGGATAGGGTCTGGTCTTGCTGCAGCTAGGGTGAATTTGGTCGCCAGTTGCAGAACCTGGTACGAATTTGAGAATTTTTTTAATTTTAATTTTTTTCACTTTAATACTTTTCTTTTTGCCTAAAAAGGTCAACTTGACCCCCCCACCCTAATTTTGACCACTAAAATCTCTAAAAAGATGAAACCTATGTAATGAGCCTGACTGGCTTCTTCAAATACTTTTACAATTTCAAATAACACTTTTCCAATTTCTGAAAATAAACTCCTGATAAACCTCTACAATGCTTTTTCCCTTTTTGTAATTTCCAGTATTTGGGTTTTTGTGATTTTTTCAAAGTCTATATTAAACATAACATTCAGAATTACTACCAACGTTTCTAGAAGAAACAACCATTACAATTTTCCTAGAAAATAACAAACGTTTCAAAGCTAAGGAATTATATAAAATTTCTGTACCAACGCACGTTTTCCCTTTAATGCTGGTGACATTGCTGATATGAAGCGGCAGCCAACAGGTAAAACGCCACCCCACAGTGATCCCACGTGACTGGTGAAGAAGCAGTCGCTGTAAACAATCTGCAATCCTTATGAAATCCCATGCCAACTGTCACCTCAATGTGTTCCAAAAACCACGTTCCTCTTCCATGAAAATTGACGCCAAGCCTTCAAATCGTTTGAAACCAAATGCATTTCTCTACCTCTGCAACCCGTAACTCCAAGCACAATTCACCAACATTGCTGGTTGATTCAAAGCGCAGCAAATCTGAGATTATACGTTCTCAGCAAGCACAAATTCAAAAACCCTCGAATTCCATCCTTCAAACCAATTTCAACAAATGACAAAGTGTATAATGATCAATGACAAAATCAATTTCAGAATTAATTGCACTCTCAGTGTGCCAATTAATTATCAACAAACTCCTCAGATAATAAACTCCAGAATAAACCCAATTCTTTCCTTAGCCACAAAAATACAGTAGAGAGATTGTGCAATTGTTTACCTCAGCACAATTGCAGAAGTGAAGAACTCAAAAACCCTTATACTTCAGCAAGGGCACAATTCAGAAATTCCGGCACAGAGCCACAAAGTCAAAAATTTAATCAATAATCGAATGCCAATCCCAATGAAATGAGCTCATATTTATAATCCATCCTTTGCCACAGTTTCCCAAAAAGAGCTTCAGTTCACAGTTCTTTTAATTATCAACTTCTAAAACATTATTATAATGAAGTATTATAACAATATGACTTTAATTATTAATTAATAAATATGAGCTCGTGCAATAAATCCAACATCCGCTGCAGGTGACGATTAACTGCCAGAGCCACCCACTGCACTGCCAAAAATGACAACTACCAAAAATAGACTTACTAAAAATAGTAAGTCCCCAACCAAAGAACTGCACAAATTGAATATAGTTTGGAGCACTGACCACTGCCGATAGTCCCCTGTCAGAAATAGAAACTGACCAAACTGACTTACTAAAAATAGTAAGTCCAGACTTACTAAAAATAGCAAGTCTGCCAACTGGGACCCTCAAAACCAGGTGTCAACGAGGGTCGCGATAATGAGCTGACAAAGCCACTGCCAATACCTGCTAAAATTGGGGACATCACAACCTATTTCATTTATACATTTGTGAATGAAAAACAAAACTTTTTGTCTCCATTGTTGAACTTTCTTTTTGCTTGCCATTGTGTAGTGTTGAAGACTGATTGTTTCATGCTCTAAGCTGGTTTCTGTGCTATTACATGATTGCAAGTGTTGAAAACTTCTCAAAGACATTGAAGAGGAAATTTTTTAACAAAAGAGGTAGGATTTTGTTGTTATAAAAAAAAAAATCTTTGCTTGCAATTTTTTTTAGAAATTGAAATGGACTCTCCAGTTTAGTTATATTTTTCATTTTGGTTTGTGGCTTTGTGCATATATATGTTGTTCATAGAATGAAAAGCGCTTTTAGCTCTAGGAATTGCCGGTATAAAACAAAGCCCCACTCTCCCCTATGGAAATATGTGGAAATGGTACAACTATCAGGTGGAGGAGGTTATTTTTGGATCTGTAGTCATTGCAAATAGTAATATAACAACTCATATAGTCGAGTGAAAGCACATTTGTGCTTTATTCCTCAAAAAGGCATCAAATTTTGTCTAGGCAAGCAAAAAAGTACAAGGCAAGCCTCAAGTTAAAAGCCTTCTTGTAGAGGCTATTATAATGAAATTTGTTGAAGAGCAAGCAAAAGAAGATGAAACAACTGGGAAAGTAGGTTTTGATCCATTGAGAAAATCTAACAAAGGATCGAATGCCTTTGTCAATTTCTAGTCTTGAACTGGAGAAGGCTATTTAATCTTGCGTATTGCTCAAGAACAACCATTATCAAATAAGAGAGCAAAGAAACCCTTGGAAATGACATTTCCAATGAGAGGAGAGAGATTGCCAAGCAAAAAATGGGTAGATGTAGCTATGCTAATGGATTGGCATTTAATGTTGTTTGCTCACCTTATTGACAAAAAATGGTGAGATTGATTAATGAGGCTCCAAAGGGGTTCATGGGTCCAGGTTATGAGAAGGTGTGTGCTTCCTTATAGGACATAGAGGTGAAACATATAAAGGATGTCTTGAAGCTCACTAGGGATTCATTGATCGAAACAAGTGTCCATAGGACCTGATGGATGGAAAGATGCAAAAAACCACCCTTTGATCAATGTTATTGCAGTTTCTACAAGAGAGTAAATGCTTTTGAGAGTAGTGGATTGTGAAGTGCAAGTGAAGGACAATCCATTTATAGCCAACATCATTTTCCAAGCCATTAAGCATGTTGGCCCTCAAAATATTGTTCAAGTTGTGACAGACAATGGAAAAAACTGTAGGGCTGCTGGGATATTGGTTGATGAGTGCTACTCACACATTTTTTGGCCACCTTGTGCTGTCCGCTTAACCTAATGCTGCAAAAAATTGGGAACAAATTTGAATGGATTAAACAAATGTATGTTGATGCCTAGGAGATCAAAATGTCCATCACCAACCACCATATGTCACAAGGCATATTTATACAATTCTTGAGATTGAAGCTGTTGAAGGTAATTTAAATTATTTAAATATGGTTTACTTTAGCAAACTTTTTAAGTTTCTAATTTTAATATTATTTTGGTTTTGAAATAGGTTGCTGAGACCTATTTTGCCTCCAACACATTTGTTTTGAGATGCCTTGTATTCAGGTTTGTGAGGCATTGTCAAGAATGGTAATCATTGCTGATTGGAGCATATGGAGGCAATCTAGCACTACAGGGGCAACAAACATTACGACAATTATACTAGATTACTCTCGGTGGGATCATGTTGAGTACCTCCGAAAATTTACTCAGCCTATATTGAACATGATCTGCTATACAAACATGGATTGTGATGTCCGCATCCTTGACATTAGACCATTGATATTCCACATTTTATTTCAATTTTGTGAAGTCTCTAGAAGAGACAAAATCGCAAAAGAATATTGAAGTTCATTGCCAACAAAGAAAAACATATGGTGCTTAATAGTGACCATCATGATACATTGCACCTTCATTATAAATGTTGGCAATCATCATGACCATCAAGAAGATGCCATGAATATCATATTCAAGACATCCTAAGCATCCATTAAATAATACTCCTGTAATATGAGAATATCAAAGTGCCTGATCTAGAATCATGTAGCCCTCATAGAATAAGAGTCAGAATTAATAGCCAGCAATTCATATGGAAGCAAGTCCTCATTAATAGTATTTGATTAGCTTTGATGATCAACATAATGAAGATGATGGACAACCAATGAAGATGAATTTCCATAATGGGTGTAGGTCTCCATTACTTTGATCAGATCGATCTCATAACAAAAGTCAGATATTATCAAGCAAATACACAATATAATATGCAGATCAAACTTCTTTACTAGAGGATCTACTAAGGCCAGCATCAAGTAATATTAATGAGAAGATAGACTTAAGAAATATCTATTTGAGATCGATAAGAATCATTAAGTCTACTAGCAGTCATATAGTTAACATTGACTAAGGATAATCGATATTACTGACAACAAGTAAAAATTAGTTAACGTCAATGCTACAATGGTTAAGCATCATCAAAGGGAGTCAATAAAGTCACATGGACATAAATCAGTTATTATTGTAATTATATGATTAGTTATTTAATGAGCCATAATAAGTAATGATAAGGACAACGTTTAAAAGGACCCCTCAAAGAATATCGACTAAGTGTGCAAACTGATAGTCCTCAAATATGAAGAGGTGCGATTTGCATCTTAAATCAATATACTTAAGTTAGGAGGAGATGCGATCTAAGGAGACATGTCTCTTAGAATGCTACCCTTTCACATCGCGTAAGATATAAGAGGAAGGTTGAACACATTCCCTCATCATCGATTGGAAACTTATCTCTTCTTTTTATCCATTCTTGGATCTTCTCATTGAGCATCTGTCATTCGGCATTCACCGGTTGCATACATACAAAGAAAGACTAGAGACAACTCCATTATTGCAAGGATTAATTTATTATATCAGTCATAGCAGCTTATTCAGAATTGCACAAACATATCAACACATCAAACACAAGTATTGCTATAAGAAATAAGTGGAAAACGATAGCATGATTTGAAGAAATATATTAGAGAGCAATCCAATCACTATGATTATAAGTCAAGATTGTAGCATATCTCCCATTGCCAAGTCAGAGAAAGCTATCGAACATCAAGATCATCTTGCATATTCAATTAGTCATATCAGATGTAGTAGAGATCTCCATATTGTACTAAGTGCAAATGTATAAGATCAATTCAAATTGTCCAATGAGAGATAGTAGTGATATTGATAAGGACAACTATCCTATATATATTTATATATATAGTTCTTGAAACAACATTGTCATTATCTATACCTTATAAATTATATAAGTGATATCATACATTGTAACTCATAGTAAGAAAAGACGATTCAAGTTAATTGTCTCGGATTCACTAGTTATCCTAAAAAGGGACATTACAGTGGTACCAGAGCTAATGAACTTGCAAACTTGTGAGGAAACCTTCCAAAGAGCAGAAAATCACGTAAATTCAAGAATTGGTACAAACAATAAATTGAATCGAACCATGGGACAATATAGCAACACTCAAGAGAAACTGACTCAATTGTTTAGCAAACTAACACAGGCAAACAATAATAGAAACAAAGGAGGCAATAGAAATCAATCCACGAACATTCAAACTCCATCAATATGAATGTCTACAACAAATTCAAGGCCAATAGTAACAACATTCCCATCTAATGAAGAACATTGAAAAAGCAATGAAACCAAGTTGGTTGATCTACAAATCAATTCCAACAAGATTTGTTAAATGGAGGTTCCAGTAGGTAATGTCTTTGGAGGACTACATATAACTAAGGATGGAGTACTTGCTTTAAGAACATAGAGGTCATCACCTTGACCTAAGGAGAAAAAGTGAAAGGCGTGAACAAGAGAAGAATGATTGCAATATTGCATCAAAGACTTAACACAACTTCATCAATCCAAAAATCACAGAAAATGTCGTTGGGGGCATTAAGGGTTGTTACACCAAAGGTAGAAAGCTTAAAAGGCCTAGCAGTTGCAAGCCATTATCAAGTATTACAAGAACAAGAAGATCATAATATAGCTAGCAAACATTTCAAGGAGCCACAGATACAAGGAAAGAAAATAGAAGGAATTGATCCTTCATCAATTTCATCTATCACAAATGAGTTAAGTACATGGATTCATAAGGATTGTGGGGTTGACCTCACATCATCTCAAGGATCATGCACAAAGGACGATATAACAGAGGATGAATCTTGGAATCATAATTCAAGTTTTGTGGAATTGCTTAGTGATAAAGCTATCAACTAAAATTCTCTTTCATTCCATGATTGTGAATGAGATGTGTAATGCTTCTAATCCAAGAAAATCAATTTTTTCTTCTTGTATCCAACCCAACCACTTTGAGATAGATACATGAGGAAATGTAACATTCAAGGTATGGAGGAATGAGATATGAAAGATAATGAACAAGGAAAGAACGTCTATAAATCATTATGAAAAAGAGGATAAGTTGAGAGTTATAGAAGAGACCTCACCAACAAGATGTGAAGGCATAGTAATTAAGCACTGCAAGGAACCAAGTGACAAGAAGAAATGATGCATTGGACCATAGTTGAAAATATCGTTATCAGAAACTTATCGCCAAGGGCAAAAAAAAAATATCGAGAAATATCAGAGATAAGTTGGAAACTTATCGGGAAAATATCGAAGATTTTTTGCTTGAAAAATCTCTTCGAATCCGCTTCAAATCCACAAGAAATCACTCTAGAACACTACAAATAACCTTCTTTCTCCTCCAAACCTGTTTTTTCAATCAAAAAAATTATGTTTTGCCCTTTTTTGGGCCGTCATTGTATATATGCGTCTGCGACCAATAAGTTTATGACTTATTGCGATATTTTAACAATTTATCAACGATGTTTTAGCAATTTATCTACGATATTTTGGAACTTATTTACGATATTTTCTTGCACAAAAGTTATGTAACTTCTCATGCGCAGAACTTCTCGCGATAAGTGAACTTATTGTAGAGATATCTGGGATATTTCAATCTATGGTTTGGACATCATACCTATGACTTATGATGTGAAGCATTGTCCAAAGATAGGTTGTAACAAGATCGGTTTGGACTAAAAAGCAAGGATGACCTTCAACTTATTCGTATTCCCTTTGTGTGAACTTGAGGCAAACAAAACTTACATCAACCCACTTTTTGATCTGAATGAAGAAGCTATTTTGGATTCATATAAAATTGAAAATGAACATAAAACTTGGGACCACAGTGCAACTCCTTTCATAAAAGTGAGGAAACATGTTGAAATATGGTAGCTTCGGTCAGATATAGAAATGATGATCGATTTGATAATATGTGTGTATATATATGTCAGTATATACTGCCATATGTATACATACATATATTTAATTGTATATATATATTCATATCATCATTTGCAATAAGTTTTGGAAATCGATGATCACTTATATAACTGATCGAAATCTACTATATTCCAAGTATATTATTGATTTGCATTTAGAGGTTATTACTTGTAGATTATTGACATTTCATGTTTTATATAGGATCCCGATCGAGCATCATTATCAGATCGTTTCCAGATTGGATATTATTTATTTGTGCAAGGTAAATACAGATTGAACTTGATAAGCATTTATGTTTATTAAGTAACAAACCTTGATTAGTGTAATGTCCCCAGTATTCCGGGTTCGTTTATTTAAAGGTGAACCTGTAAGAGAGATGTTAGCAAGAACAATTTTGAAACAAATATATACATAACTTAAGAAATTAACTAGCTATCTACCCCATTTCTAATCCCTCCCAAAGAAAGTCTACCAGGTCGGGCTCATAACCTTAATAAGGACCGTTTTGATCCTTTGATTAAATCTTGTCGTCGTCCTCTGGAGTGCATCCTTAGGGATTTCCTGAGGGAAGTCTACCAGGTCGGGCTCATGACCTTAATAAGGATCTTCTCTAGTCCTTTGGCCCGATCTTGCCGTCGTACACTGGAGCACATCACTCAGGGCTTATAGATTGACCATTATTTGGTCCATTCCTCTTCTTGGAAGAGTCTTCCTCTATCCAAGGCTTGGTTACATATGCATATGTGGGTCATCAGTATATACTGGCTCAATAGGGGTCCTTATCCCCCCTTTTGAAATTCTCCATATAACAATGGATCTTAATTCCTCAATTATATTTAATAACTTGAATTTCATAATCTCATATAAAATAATTAATAATTTAGTCTTGCATATTAGAAATGATCATCTATATTTAAATTCAATTTTTTCCTATCCATGAATCTGAATTGTATATATATAGTCTTAATTGTCTATATCGAATTCATTTCTATAAACATAACATATAAACTTATCTATAATCATGAAGGACAATTTATAACTTTTATTTTTTGGATGGAAGGGAATTTCCTAATTCCATATATATATATATATATTTGGTCATACATTTTATACAAATATAAAATTCATACCTTTAATATTGATCGACCAAGCCTACATAGCTGAAGTCTTCTTTCTATTTGCGGTAGACTTTTTAATGTTTATATTTCTTATTTTCCTTTACCTCCCCCCTTTTTGGGGAATGAGAATCAATTCCCTTATATAAGTTAGAGATGTGTCTTTGTAAAGTCATGTCTTGTTACGATGGAACTAATTTTTAATTATTACTTTAGTTAAGTATATATTATGTTATATATTTTATTATATATTTTAATTTTATATTATGTTAATATATGTTGATGTATATATATACTTTTAATTTATATTTCAGATTACATGCATTTAGATTTATGTATATTTAATAATATTATATATTATATTATTTTCTAATTAATATCTTTTTTAGATGTATGATAGTACATCATATAAATATAATTGATATGTAGTATTTATATTTATATTATAATATATGAAGCGATCAAATATATAATATTTACATTAGATTATTTTTATTTGTTTAATATATATGTTAATCTTATTAAAAAGTTTATTGTCTAAATATTTTATTTTTCTTGTTTTTCTCCTGCATTTATTCCTTATTTTTTGGTCTTTTTCTCCGTTTTTTTTTTCTCCCCTTAAGAAGTTATATTAATTTCTTTATAAATTACTAAATATCTCTTTATATCTAGTTAATAAATATAATATCTAATTTCAAATGGTCATCTACATATTAATTCTGAATGTAGTTTTTAAAAATACCATTTAGTTAATAATATTAATTATTAATTAAATATTGATTTATTTATTGGTGTTATATTGTTTACTTTAAATTAATTAGATATATATTGATTATTAATTAATATTACTTTATAGATTAATATTACTATTTATATTGATTGATTATAATATTGATTCGATTAATTAACAATATATTATCTATATGTATATTAATGATCTATTTAAATTATTGATTAATAGCGATTAATAGTATTGATTGACTACTATAGTAATAATATTAGTTATTGTTACTCCTAACACAATTAAATAGTTAATTATTGATTAACAATAATTGAACATAATACACATTAAGATATATTTAATATCAATTATGGTTCATGACAATTAGAGATCGGGTGTTTAGTTAATATGAAAAGGCACAATTCATGACACATCTCATGAACGGATATGCCTCCACATGTCTGCTCATGGGATGTGTCTCTTATATATTTAATGCAGATCCGATCCACAATTGAAGACATCGAAATCAAAAAATGTTCTGCTCTTGTAGATCGAATACCATTAAGAAAATTCAGACTTGTAAAATGATCAGTATTTCTCAAAATTGATTTGGCATCAACTTCATATTTATCAAGTTCAATATTCTGATTATAATCTGCAAGATAGTACAGTGATTGTAAGAATCATATTCTGAAAATAGAAAAGCCATAGATAGATCAAATCGGAAAGAAATTTAATTATATTTATCATGGTATCAGAGCCTTGCTAAGGAAGATCCGATTAACTTTAAGATTTCAGATTACTTTAAAACATATCTTTTCTTGAAATTGCAATCATAATGTCGAGTGTAATCAGATTCAAGCATCATCTTGAAGGTGCAAATAAATTTACATCATGGAAATTTAGAATCATGATGATTTTGAAAGAAAATAAGTTACTCATTTTTGAAAGAAAACAAGATAGAACCAGAGAATGATCCGGAGAAAACTCAATGGATTGAGAACAATGAGAAAACTATGAAACTTATAGTAGATGCAGTTAGGGACCATATAGTACCTATTCTGTCTAAACATGAGACTGCATACCTAATGTTTAAATCCCGTGAAAGAACTTTTGAAATAAACAACACCAGTAGGACCCTTGCTCTAAAGAGGGAACTTAGTCATGTATGTAAAGAGCTTGCCTGGCTCTTCTTTGCAAACTCAACAATTTTGCTTCACAAGCTAAAATAAACTATACTTCTTCTTTTGAAAACAAATATTAAACCTTTTTTTTAGAACATTTTCCAAAATTTGAAAGCAAATAACAAATTCGCTAGGAAAGGCTAAACTCCTCTGTATGCGAATACTGAATATTAATATCAAATTGTGTAGCGATTGCAATCCTTTATCAACCATGAAACATTACCAAATCAATTACAAGAACTACCTTATGTCGATT